>NW_024121399.1:367020-589221 GCF_016745375.1 Pimephales promelas | reverse complement strand
AGGGACGATCACATGGATGTGACTATTGTGAGTCAAAGTTATAGCGCCACCAACTGGCAGCAGGAAGTGTGTCACTTTCAAAATGCTTTGATATCACCCTTTTATTTTTCCCGATTTGCTTCAAACTTCAATGTATAATGTAAAACATACGGCAGATGTAGACCTGTGAATGGATTCTTGATATTTTACTGTTTGCCGTGGCACGCATCAAAACTTTACCCTTCTTTTAGGATGCTTTTTAGGATGCTTTTGAGACCCTTAGCATGCTTCAAAATGCATGAAACTCGACAGACACATCACATTTATTAGCCAGTAGACATGTGCAAAGTTTTCAGAAACGGGCGTGGTGAGGGCTCAGTAGCGCCACCTTTTGACAAAAGTGGGGTTGTTATTTTAACTAGAGTTACAAAAATTGGTATGTATATTGTACTCCTCGAGCCGGACAACTTTCTAATTTACACTTATTAGCTAGGACCCACAGAAACTCAGATATTTTTTGTTTGAATATGGTCACTCTGAGCCTACATGTCTCTGTGTCTTTGGCTGTCTTTGGCGTCTGTGGTGTGTGTGTCCTGTCAATGTGTGTGTGTGTGTGCAGGGGAGGGGGCTTAACCATTTCACTGCTGTGTGTATGACCTGCATAAAGAAAATACATTTCTCAAGCCTGGTATTTTTTTAAATAAGTTTTTATTTTTGTTTTTATAAGTAAAGACATATAACTAGTTTAATTGTAGTGCATTGACAATAGTTTTATATAATTAGTTTATTAATCAGATTAACTTGGTCAATAAACTTGGTCTGAAAATTTGGTCCATAAATCAAACACACTTGCATGTAATAATATGAAACTTGGTACACATATAGATCTCATCGTTTCATATATAGCCTACTTCACACTCTTACTTTTTACCCCAGCCCAACAGGAAGACGGCTATTTAGGGTTGTGTTTAAAACACATGCAATGGAATTTAAAGTATTGCTCCTAGAGCACTGAACCAAATTCGACAAAACTCGATCAGCGTGAAGTCAAGACATTAAGGATGAAAAGGTGCCAAGGGATTTTTTATATCTCGAACGGTTGTCCGTGGCGAGGAAACGAAATTATGGCGAGAAACATGAAACAGGATGTGTGTTATAACTTCAGCATACATTAACTGATCTTGATGAAACTTCAGCAGTGTTTTCGCTGTAAGAGACCGATCACATGGATGTGACTATTGTGAGTCAAAATTATAGCGCCACCAACTGGCAGCAGGAAGTGTGTCACTTTCAAAATGCTTTGAAACCACTCTCTTATTTTTAACCGATTTGCTTCAAACTTCATCTGTATAATGTAAATACACGGCAGATGTAGACCTGTGAATGAATTTTTGATATCTTTGATACTGTTGCCGTGGCAACGAATCAAACTTTAACATTCTTTTTTGATGCTTTTGGGACTCTTAGCATGCTTGAAATTGCTTGAAACTCAACAGATACATCACATTTATTAGCCAGTAGACATGTGCAACTATGGCAAAAGATTAAAGTAATGTCAAAAAAGTAAACACTAAAAGCCTCATATCTTCTAAAAATGTAATTATACATCATTTGTTTCTAAATTAAATTATACAAATATTATAACTTCCCCAATTTTTCCTTTTTTTCATTTAAGAATTATGTTTACGTTCAAAAACAGCCAGAATTGTTGTAAAATTCATAAAAAAATAATAATCTGAGTCATACGTAGTGCTATACTGCCCTCTTGTGTTCAATATCAGGTAGGCCTATTGTGTATATTCCCACCGGTTAATCAACGTGTGACTCCGCTGGGACTTGGGAGCTTTTAAATCGCTTACTTAAAACCGAAAGTCGAAATACGGATGTCCGCACAAGACATTAATGGTGTGGAGTAGAGCGAGCATTTTAAATAAATTCCTATTAAGTAGGATTGAACTAAACAGAAAGAATGTTCACTCTGTTCTGCTGGTTCCTCGCTGGTGGATCATATGATTACTTTGTCATAATCTATGACAAAAATGCTATTATAAACCATATTAATAATAGATAATACACATTGCTCTTATTTTTGAAAAATACATTCATGAAAAACAAGATAACAAAAATCATAAAAAAATATAGCCATGGCTGCTATAAATGTTTGAAATGCATAGGACAGATGTTTAATGACGCAGCAACATATAATTGAAAGGCAATTAATAATCTGTCATTACGTCACTGCATTATGATATTACGGCTCCAATACGGTGCAGCACAAAGCACTTATGTGCATCCCGAGCGGAGAATGATGTGCTTGAAGCCACATGAAGTTACAGCGCAGTGAGTCCGTATTGAAAAGTTCAAAGCACAAAGGAAATACATATTTATGAACAGTGTATTATACATTATCTATCTATGCAATAGTTTATTGAGCCTTTTCTTTTAAAGGTTTTAAATTTCAGTTACTGTGTGCGTGAAGAACAATTATAGTGCTCTGACTCTAGTGTTGTGATCTAACCGACAGCGTCCGACACCCGGTAGAAAGTAACACGATTAAGTTACAGCAATAAAGTCCAGCAAGAAAAAGTTTCTTCATTCGAAAATATAGACCTTTAGACCTTTATCTTAAAGATCCAGTATAATAGGATTAACATTCAATCATCTTGAAGATCGTTTCATCATTGACTGTAACCGAATGTGACGTGCTGTTTGAATGCTGAATGGAGAATGACTGACAGGCGCAGAGAGGGAAAAGTTTGTGTTCTTGAATTTAATGACTTAAATATTAATTTCTATATCACATAATAGCTTCAGAACACTAATAATACAGTACACAAAAACTTTATGGTACTTTAGAAAGTTTTTGTGCCTTTGTGCCTAACATAGAATAGTATATATGCACAATATAGAATTTGAATCAGCCTCGTCAAAGATGGCAGTGTCAGAGCCGATACCGATCCTGAGTATCTAATCGGCGCACTTCTTTTCAACAGTCAAATTGAAATTGAAATTGAAATTGCTTGAAACTCAACAGATACATCACATTTATTAGCCAGTAGACATGTGCAAAGTTTCAGAAAGGGCATAGTGCAAGGACTAAATAGCGCCACCTTTTGACAAAAGTGGGGTTGTTAGTTTTATCTACAGTTACAAAAATCGCTATATACATTGTACTCCTCAAGCCGGACAACTTTCTAATACATAGTCATTAGCTCGGACCAAGAGGAAGTCAGATATTTTGGTTTGAATATGGTGAGCCTCTCTCTGAGCCTACGTCCCTGTATGGCAAGCCCTTTTAACATTTAAAAGCTAAGTTTGCCTGTCCGGAATTAACATTGTAGATATCAACAACGTCTTTCTGTCTATTCGTAATTACATTTTGGATAGTTTGTATTATCATTTAAGATATCTGTAACATAATTGTGACTAGTCGAAATGACAGAGTATGGCAAGCCGTTTTAACATTTAATCATAAAAGGGCCAAAGCCTTCGGCACCGCCACCCGGGTGCATTTAGGTAACTAAAGGAACCGGGGGTGGCGGTGCCACCGGCTTGGGCCCGCCATCGCTGCTCGCAGCTATATTTATTATTATTATTATTATTTATACGACTATTTGGGCACTTTTGGGGCCCTTAACATGCTCAAAAACTCTTGAAACTTTGCACACGGGTCAGAATCCGCGGCCATCAGGGCCGGGCTGAAGATGGTACCCGGGCGTGGCAGGGGGGCTAGACAGCGCCCCCTGGAACGGGGTCCGAAAACTTGGTCCATAAATCAAACACGCTTGCATGTAATAATATGAAACTCGGTGCACATGTAGATCTCATCGTTCATATATACCTCAAACTATTACTTTTTACCCCAGCCCAACAGGAAGTCGGTTATTTAGGGTTGTTCATAAAACACTCGCAATGGAATTTGAAGTACTCCTCCTAGAAAATTCAAACACACGGCACGAAACTCGGTCAGCATGAAGTCAAGGCATTGAGGATGAAAGTTTGCGAGGGGATTTTTGATATCTCGAACGGTTTGGCCGTGGCGAGGAAACGAAATTATGGCGAGAATCGTGAAACAGGAAGTGTGTCAGAACTCAGCATACATTAACTGATCTTGATGAAACTTCAGCAGTTTGTTGCTGTAAGAGGACGATCACATGGATGTGAATATTGTGAGTCAAAGTTATAGCGCCACCAACTGGCAGCAGGAAGTGTGTCACTTTCAAAATGCTTTGAAATCACCCTCTTATTTTTACCCGATTTGCTTCAAACTTAATCTGTATAATGTAAATACATAGCAGATGAAGACCTGTGAATGGATTCTTGATATCTTTGATACTGTTGCCGTGGCAACGCATCAAACTTTAAAATTCTTTTTTTTGATGATTTTGAGACTCTTAGCGGCTTTTGGGGCCCTTAACGGGTTTGAAAACTCTTGAAACTTTGCACACAGGTCAGATCCCACAGCCATCAGAGCCGGGCTGAAGATGGTACCTGGGTGTGGCAGGGGGCTAGACAGCGCCCCCTGGAACGGGGTCCGAACACTTGGTCCATAAATCAAACACGCTTGAATGTAATAATATGAAACTCGGTACACATGTTGATCTCATCGTTTCATCTATACCTCACACTCTTACTTTTTACCCCAGCCCAACAGGAAGTCGGCTATTGAGGTTTGTTTGTAAAACGCTCGCAATGGAATGTGCAATACTCCTCCTAGAGAATTCAAACACACGGCAGGAAACTCGGTCAGCATGAAGTCAAGGCATTGAGGATGAAAGTTTGCGAGGGGATTTTTGATATCTCGAACGGTTTGGCCGTGGCGAGGAAACGAAATTATGGCGAGAAACGTGAAACAGGAAGTGTGTTATAACTTCAGCATACATTAACTGATCTTGATGCAACTTCAGCAGTGTGTTCGCTGTAAGAGGACGATCACATGGATGTGACTATTGTGAGTCAAAGTTATAGCGCCACCAACTGGCAGCAGGAAGTGTGTCACTTTCAAAATGCTTTGAAATCACCCTTTTATTTTTACCCGATTTGCTTCAAACTTAATCTGTATAATGTAAATATACGGCAGATGTAGACCTGTGAATGGATTCTTGATATCTTTTAAACTGTTGCCGTGGCAACGCATCAAACTTTACCATTCTTTTAGGATGCTTTTGAGACCCTTAGAATGCTTCAAATCGCATGAAACTCGACAGACACATCACATTTATTAGCCAGTAGACATGTGCAAAGTTTCAGAAACGGGCGTGGTGAGGGCTCAGTAGCACCACCTTTTGACAAAAGTGGGGTTGTTAGTTTTAACTAGAGTTACAAAAATCAGTATGTATATTGTACTCCTCGAGCCGGACAACTTTCTAATTGACACTCATTAGCTAGGACCCACAGAAAGTCAGATATCTTTGTTTGAATGTAGAGAAAATCTTAGAATTTTGCCAGTCTCTCAGTGTCTCTCTGTGTGAGTGAGAGGAGGGGCGCCTGTCAGGTTAATTTTAACCCTTTATTTGCTGTGTGCGACTTCTCTGGCATTTTCGGGGGCCTTAACATCCTCTAAAACTCTTGAAACTTTGCACACGGGTCAGAACCCATGGCCATCAGGGCCGGGCTGAAGCTGGTCATCGGGCGTGGCAGGGCGGCTCGACAGCGCCCCCTGGACTGGGATTCGAACATTTGTCCATAAATCAAACACACTTGCGTGAATTAATATGAAACTCGGTACAATTATAGATCACATCAGGCCAAACAACTTTCGTGCTCTAAGTTTTACGACAATTAAAATGGAAGTTGAGAATTATGGGTTGTTTGAATAGTTGTCCTAGGAGAAATACATCAAATTACAACGCATGTGTTTACCAATCACAACCAAACTCGGTGTGCAAGAAGTCAAGACATTGAGGATAAAAGTTTGTGAGGGGATTTTTGATATCTCAAACGGTTTGGCCGTGGCGAGGAAACGAAATTATGGCGAGAAACGTGAAACAGGAAGTGTGTTATAACTTCAGCATACATTAACATATCTTGATGAAACTTCATCAGTGTGTTCGCTGTAAGAGGACGATCACATGGATGTGACTATTTCGAGTCAAAGTTATAGCGCCACCAACTGGCAGCAGGAAGTGTGTCACTTTCAAAATGCTTTGAAATCAACCTCTTATTTTTACCCGATTTGCTTCAAACTTCATCTGTATAATGTAAATACATGGCAGATGAAGACCTGTGAATGGATTCTTGATATCTTTGATACTGTTGCCGTGGCAACGCATCAAACTTTAAAATTCTTTTTTTTTTTGATGATTTTGAGACTCTTAATGGCTTTTGAGGCCCTTAACGGGTTTGAAAACTCTTGAAACTTTGCACACAGGTCATATCCCACAGCCATCAGGCCCGGGCTGAAGATGGTACCTAGGCGTGGCAGGGGGGCTAGACAGCGCCCCCTGGAACGGGGTCCGAAAACTTGGTCCATAAATCAAACACGCTTGCATGTAATAATATGAATGAAAAACTTCATCTGTATAATTTAAACAGATGAAAAACTTAATCTGTATAATGATGAAAAACAGATGAAAAACTTTATCTGTATAATGTAAACATACGGTAGATGTAGACCTGTGAATGGATTCTTGATATCTTTTAAACTGTTTCCGTGGCAAAGCTTCAAACTTTGAAATTATTTTAGGATGCTTTTGAGACTCTTAGCATGCATGAAATTGCATGAAACTCAACAGACACATCACATTTATTAGCCAGTAGACATGTGCAAAGTTTCAGAAACGGGCATGGTGCAGGGACTAAATAGCGCCACCTTTTGACAAAAGTGGGGTTGTTATTTTTATCTACAGTTACAAAAATCGTTATATACATTGTACTCCTCAAGCCAGACAACTTTCTAATTCATAGTCATTAGCTCAGACCAAGAGGAAGTCAGATATTTTGGTTTGAATATGGTGAGACTCTCTCTGAGCCTACGTCCGTGTATGGCAGGCCCTTTTAACATTTAAAAGCTAAGTTTGCCTATCCGGAAATTAACATTGTAGATATCAACAATGTCTTTTTGTCTAGTCGTAATTACATTTTGGATAGTTTGTATCATCATTTAAGATATCTGTAACATAATTGTGACTAGTCAAAATGACAGACTATGGCAAGCCGTTTTAATATTTAATCATGAAAGGGCCAAAGCCTTCGGCACCGCCACCCCGGTGCCTTTAGGTAACTAAAGGAGCCGGGGTTGCGGTGCCACCGGCTTGGGCCCGCCATCGCTGCTCGCAGCTATATTTTTTACTTAATTTTATTGAGTTGATATTACACTTTCATTTATACTCGCTTGAAATAAGTACTGATATGGAATTTACTTAGTTTTTTAAATTCTTGCCTGAACTAACTTTTTCAAGTAAATTACATTGGGTTTTTTCACTAGTATTTACTTAACCAAAAAATCATTTTTTACAGTGTAAGACAAGAACGGGTATTGTTCAAAATTCATCTATAACTTCTACTTCATATATAGAAGATACATTTTTGCAGTTTTATTTAAAATAAGGACGGAGGACTAGCCTACAGCAAACACCAGACTGTTCAAATGCTGAGCAAGCGATCTGATTGGCAGCAGGATCAGCAGAGGCCAATCAGCTCGTGCCATGCGATTGCTTGCGAATTGCATTTAAAGGCCTGCGTTTCAGGACTGAACTAGATATTCAAGTCATTCTAAACTTATGTGATTCTCTGTGTCAGTCAAAAAGAGGATAGTTAACAAAATGTTCACACTGCTTCGAAGAAAGAAAGAGAATTGGGGACAGGAGCTGTTGAGATCCATAAATCACCTTAAATCTATCATAAAAATTGTCTATTGGACTTATGCGCTGTTTTCCAACAAATAACTAAAATATTTATTGTTATACCATGGTATGGGTGAATACTCGATTCTGATTGGCTGCAGGGTGTCCGTTAAAAAGTGATAGAGGACACCTAGTAAAGTAGTTCTGGTGAAACTGCCTGTTTACCATTCGAAATGAATAAATAAATGCGCTGCCTACAACGGCTGTGTGAGTAACCATAGCAACAGGCAGTCACATGCTCTATCATCTAACGTTAGATATTATAGCCTAATACAACAAGCGACTTTGTGCTATTTCTTTTAACATTTATGGAGACTATGGCAACTTTGACGACTGGTATGCTGCTGAAGAAAGAAAAAATGTAAATAAAACGGAGAAAATTACACCGCTGCTGCTCTGCTCCATTGAACTCTATTGGTAACGACGTAACTTGCGACCATAGTTGGATAACGATGCTTTCGGGAAACGCACCCCTGAATGAGACCCTGCGGGAGTTTTACGCAGCTGTCCAGACAACCAAGGCAGGAGAAGGCTGAACGTTACAGCGTTTCAAGCCTAAGGAGCCTGAGGCAAATCCTCTCTTTGATCTGATTAATTTATTGCCCTTTATAACGTTAAGCGCAAATCGCTGGAGATCAGAGCTAATTGTTTTTTTATTGTTGTTTGATTAATTGTTTTATGTGTAATAAAAAAAAAACTATGCCTACCTACCTTTGTGTTTCATGAAAAAAAAAAATGCATTTGTGAAACTGAAGGGATACGAGCTAAGCGGACTATATATCCGGTTGCTAAATAAACAGTCAGGCAGGCAAGGCAAGTTATTATTTGTAAAAACTAGATTTAGCCTAATTAAAATATGTTTTATTTTGCAAGTGACCATGGTATAAGCGGGTTAATGCCCTCCGAGGTGTCCATTGTCAGGTTTTAATGGACTTCGGCGGAGGCAACCGTCCTCCGCTGCGCGTCGGCCGGTTTACGCCTCGCCGTCGTCCATTAAAACCTGACAATGGACACCTCGTCGGGCATTAACCCTTACTTATACCATGGTCTGGGTGAATACTCGATTCTGATTGGCTGCAGGGTGTCCGTTAAAAAGTGATAGAGGACACCTAGTAAAGTAGTTCTGGTGAAACTGCCTGTTTACCATTCGAAATGAATAAATAAATGCGCTGCCCACAACGGCTGTGAGTAACCATAGCAACAGGCAGTCACATGCTCTAGCTCTATCATCTAACGTTAGATATTATAGCCTAATACAACAATGAGCGACTTCGTGCTATTTCTTTTAACATTTATGGAGAATATGGCAACTTTGACGACTGGTATGCTGCTGAAGAAAGAAAAATGTAAATAAAACGGAGAAATTACACCGCTGCTGCTCTGCTCCATTGAACTCTATGTAACGACGTAACTTGCGACCATAGTTGGATAACGATGCTTTCGGGAAACGCACCCCTGAATGAGACCCTGCGGGAGTTTTACGCAGCTGTCCAGACAACCAAGGCAGGAGAAGGCTGAACGTTACAGCGTTTCAAGCCTAAGGAGCCTGAGGCAAATGACCCTCTCTTTGATCTGATTAATTTATTGCCCTCTATAACGTTAAGCGCAAATCGCTGGAGCTCAGAGCTAATTGTTTTTTTATTGTTGTTTGATTGCTAATTGTTTTATGTGTAATAAAAAAAAAAAACTATGCCTACCTTTGTGTTTCATGAAAAAAAAATGCATTTGTGAACCTGAAGGGATACGAGCTAAGCGGACTATAAATATCTCCGGTTGCTAAATAAACAGTCATTATTTGTAAAAACTAGATTTAGCCTAATTAAAATATAAACTAATGTTTTAAAAATGTTTTATTTGGCAAGTGACCATGGTATAAGCGGGTTAATGCCCTCCGAGGTGTCCATTGTCAGGTTTTAATGGACTTCGGCGGAGGCAACCGTCCTCCGCTGCGCGTCGGCCGGTTTACGCCTCGCCGTCGTCCATTAAAACCTGACAATGGACACCTCGTCGGGCATTAACCCTTACTTATTTTTTTTAAAAAGCTTCCTATCCGACATATTATTCTGTGTCCTGGCTTGATTTATCTTGACTGTAACGGACGATAATTCTACAAATAACACACACACACACTTAATGTAACACACTGAATGACCGAACTGTGAGGGAAGAACTTAAGTAGTAAAACACACTATTTTATTTCCTCTACACTGAACTTGTAGGAAACAGTGTTACTTTAGTATTATACTATATAGTGTAAGTTTTAGCCATTTCAGTTACTTCACTTTTAGTTATGTTTAATTTTTCAGCTTTAGTTGCTTTAGCTTTATTTCAATCTCCAGAAATGATGTTTATCACTTATGTTTGCACAGTAGATTACAGTGACGCCACTGGTGGGAAGAGTGGAGGACCTGAAGAGAAGTAGAGGTCGTAGGTCATCTCCCCGCTCCAGATCAGTGGCATCTGTTTTGGTGATTTAGTTCACACGCGACGCTGCACGCTCGATCTGTATTCCTTGTGTATGCGTAATTATAGAATGGCCATGAGTGTGTGTTTTATGATCGCTGCGGTGGCTCGTGGAAAAGTGAACGTCTGTCTGGACCCCACTCTATATTTTTGGTTTGGCTTTGAAACGAAGAATCAGGACTTGATTTTAGATCAGAGATGGCTCCCCGTCCGTCCGTTGTGGGCTTTGTCTTTCTCATTATCTTAGCAGACCACCACACTTCCTCCCATGATGCTCTCTGTGCTCTGCGGGTCCTGAAAGTACACTTTAGCATACTTTGGAAAAGAGTATTTTTTACAGAAATAACATACCTGTACTTTAAAGGATATACGGTAACACTTTACTTGAAGGGGTGTGCATAAGACTGACAATATTAATATGAGCATAACGTGTCATTCACTCAGTTATGACCATGACAACTTGGCATTACTAAGACAACATAAATTGTCATAAACATTATTATTTATCAAACTTAATAAACCACTTAGCTTTATGGGTTAACATTACATTAAACTGTCATGTGGTTGGTGTTGACATTGGCTGTCATAAGACCATTATAACTTTTTAATGCCAAATTCAATGTGTACCACTGTAGGTCACGAAAAATATTCATGACACAGTTATAATGGCCTCATGACAGCCAATGTCAAAGCCAACCACATGACAGTTGAATGTAATGTTAACCCATAAAGCTAAGTGGTTTATTAAGTTTGATAATTAATCTACTATGTCATGTTAATGTCATATTTATGGTCAAGGTGTCATATCAAAGACATCTCAAACAATGTCACTTAATGGCAGTTGTCATAAACATGCATCCATCAGACCATCAATATATTTGTAATTACACATTTATAAAGATGCAATTTAGTACATTTCAAATATATTAACTTTTAAATGTAATATCGGATAACAAACTACAGTTAAAGTTCAACTCAATCAAGTCGACCCATCAAAATAAGAATACTACTTTAAAGCATGACAAAATGTGTTTAAGACGAATTGATTAAAAGCATATTGATGAAACATAAATACAAGTGCAGTCCTTTAAGAGATATTTATTTCAGCAATATTATAACATTTTAAAACATTCAATGAATTCAACATTCAATACACTTCTTTTCACAAGGGTTGTGGACGAGGCCGCTCAGATCTCATCTATAGGCGTACGGTTAAAGGTTAAAGTTAAAGGCACAATATGTAGTTTTTTCTCCACAAGAGGGCGCAGTTTCCAACAGTAACACAGCCGTAGGTTGATGACGCAGTGATGAGCTGAATGATGGGACTTGATGGATCTAATAATGTTTATGGACGAGTGCAAACATTGATGTTTGATAACATTACAGTGTTATGAAGCAGGTCATGATTGCTAAAGAGACAGATATCACATGCGAGTCCCGCGGATACAAAAGGATAAGGACATTTAATTCCACCAAACTACCCGCGAGTGCTGGATTACTCACACGGGTCAGTTTATTAGACGAATGAAACTTCGTCTTCGTCTTCACTTGCTCTAACGTTACACTAAACGGCATTTAAATGTGTTAGTTCGTTTGCTATACGAAACTAGCTGTAAGCTCGATCAACAATAGAATAACATATTGACCATATACCGCTTTGCTGGGCTCATACTGAAAACCGGTGTATATTTTTGTTGTGATGTTCATTTTTAATATACCGATGTATTTAATTACACAACGTTTGGAACGAACGTTACGCTGCGCGACACTGCTTCAGGCGGACCCTTTACAATGTTGCACTTCTAAGCGGCGACGGTGAGGCGAGGGTCAATCAATCAGCAGTGCTGGTGTTACGCTACAGGGAAGGTGGACGCTGCAGAATATGGCGTTATTTCCTGTCAAATGTCGAGAGCGCACTATATTAGCACGAAAGAATATTAATATAATGCGCGAGTGTGAATCTCTGCTCGCGCGTGGAATATCACGTGCGCGCGCTCTCAGATACACGTTGCTCTTGTCTATTTTCTGTGGGCTCGCTCAGACAATCCTGCACTTAAAACGTGTTCAGTGCAATCGCGAATCTCTCCTCTTCCCCAGATTACAATTTTATGTTATAAGAACGTTTTCATAGCATTCCCATTTAGTTATAAAAACGTTATATCTGAATGGTTTATATCTGAATGGAATTTTTAGACGTTGTATTAACGTTCTTGCTTGGATATAAGAATATTATTAATATGTTAAGAAATAACAATTTTAGGTTATACTGGACGTTATGCTATTCTACGATATTAACTAATAATGACAATAAAATAGATCAACTTAGGGCAATTTATTGTAGTAATTCCTCTGTCAACCAGAAGAAAATGCTTTAAACACCTGATTAGGCATGAAAAAAAAACGTCATACATCGGAAAAAACGGCTTAATTCTGAAAAAAAAAAAACGTGATAGCCTATCAATTTTTGGTCAAATCGCCCAGCACTAGACCATATTGTAACATGTCATCATGTTGAGCTAACGTTACATAACATTGATTTGTTTTATGTACATTTGCTCGCCTGTCTAATAAAGCTGTCGAGTCGTGACTCGTGAAGTTCTGTCGAGCCCAAGTTAGCCGCGTTTAGCTCTCGGCATCTCAAAAACGCCACGCTAATGTTGATCCTCATTTTAGTTCTGATTGTTTGTCCCAAAGTCTGCTTGCCATGTCCATGTTTGAGAGAAACAAGAACTGTGTGCCGCTAAACGTTACACACTGCGCAGTTGTCCATGTCTGTCACCATGGTTACGTCACGGCTATGGCAGTGCGAGCGGAAACCGAGGATAGCGCGAATATTGCGTCATTGACAGGCATCATTTTTTTTTCCGGGATGGCCACTTAAAATAGGATTTTTTCTGAAATAAGAAAATCTTTGGAGACTTTTGGGATATTGTAAGTACACAACTACACAAGTGATTTTGGGATATTTCATTACAAAATTCTTACATATTGTACCTTTAATTTGTGGTTATCATGGTCCGGCATGCTTACCCAGATAGCAAACTGACATTGAATCAACGTGGAAATATGACATCGAAACAACGTTGATCTGACATTGTTTTGCTCATCGAATTAACGCTGAACCAACGTCAGACGCGTCATTCTTTCAAAACTAACGGAAAATCAACTTGAAATCAGCGCGTTGTTTCAACGTTATGAAAGCAAACCAATTTTCGATTTTCATTTAGCTTTGAAGAATGCCGCGTCTGACGTTGGTTCAACGTTAATTCGATGACCAAAATCAACGTTAATTCAATGTCATGAGAGACGTTGTTTCCACGTTGATTCAATGTCAGTTTGCTATCTGGGTATTCTGAAGTCTCACGAGATTTTGCGAGATTTCCCGTGTTCACAGTCGAGACTTGTTGAAAATCTGTTTGTGTATGTGTGTGTGCTGTCTTTGTCACACCACACACTATTGGAGCAAATCGGTTAAATCTAGCATGTTCGTCCTCGAGTTTGGAGTCTATCACATTTTGAAAATCTTATAAGATGTAAAAAATCTTTTGGTGTGTGCCCAGCAAAAGCAGAGAAGCCATTTCTCATGAAATCTCAAATCTACCAGTTTATGTAACCAATCAATGAGAGCTCAGTCATCTCCTAAACATCTTCTAACTCTCTCCTGAAACATTCTTCCTGATCTGACCGGTAACACTCGTCTGGACGCAGGAGCGTGATTGGCTGGTTATCAGCCAACCGTTGAGCAGCATTCACTCGCTTGGCAACTGGACGTGTAGCATTTACTGCTGAGTTATCTTTGCACATAGTTGGGCTTTTGTGTGTGTGTGTGTGTGTGTTCGCTGACGGCTTTTGATGTTGCACACTGTGTCTTATTGTCCTCACAAAACGTTAGCCGTGAGTAAGCTTTTGTTGAGTTAAGCAGGATTGGAGGTTTCCCAGAACCAGCGTGTCCAGTCCAGCCCTCACAGGACCTGATTGAGACAGCAGCAGCGTTATAATGCAGCTACTGTGCAATTATGGAGAACACCTGAGGCCGCGATGATGGACTTAATAACAGAGGAAACAAGAGATGATTTAATAAATCAGAGTTGAAGGAATAGCAGTCATGTTTACAGGATAAAGTCTTTGGGGAACGTAGCAAACCCAGACGGTTAAATATAACACAAATAAACACCGTTCTCAAATGTGTGGAATTTCATCTGTACATGACCAGAAATACATGGAAATAATGTGAAATATTATGACAATGTAAAATAGCTGTATTCTATGTGAATATATACACTCTTAGAAGAAAAGGTTCTATATAGAGCCTTAAAAGGTTCTATCAGCGCTACGTATTTGGAACCCCTAAAAGGTTCTATACACTCTTAAAAAAAGGGTTCCTCTGGGTTCTATATAGAACCCTGGGGTGCCATACTTGGTCAATAGAACCTTTTACCAAAAAAAAATGGTTCTATTATAGAACCATTTTTGAGTTCCATATATGAAGCGGGGGATGGAACAATTTCGGGTTCTAAATAGAACCATTTCTTCTAAGAGTGTACTTTATTCTGAATGTTCAGCATCATTACTCCAGTCTTCAGTGTCACATGATCCTTCACAAATCCCTCTAATATGAGGATCTGATGCTCAGGAAATATTATCAATGTTAAAATCCACAATTTGTCATATTTTTTGGCAGAAAACCTTATTCAGAATTGTTGATAATCAACAGAAAGTCACAATAATACCAGCAGGATTCACACATGGTTGTGTGGGATAATGGAGTATCGCTGGTACCAGTTTACCTCCAGTTATCGCTGGAGTTCCCGGGGTCAAGAGGTCAACGTGAACTGGTTGCTAGGCGAACGGTTTGGGAGGAGGTAAACAATCCTGTGTCAGTTGCTTTGACTTTCCAAGAAAGCAGAAGAAACGAGTTTAGCACAAAGATAGGAGGTCAGCAGTTGTCTTAACCTGTGATAGATGTTCCACCACGTCAAAGTTTCACAAAGAGTTTGGTTTATTTACATCCTATGACAAAGGCAGGACTATGTGTTTTAAACGCACTTTGTCTTGGATGATCTCTCGCTGTGTGTGTGTGTTCAGTATGAGTTCTGCGTCTGCTGCAGTGGGTCTTACGCAAGCGGCGCTGTGTGACTCATCAGTCTTAGCCGTCCTCAAGGTCAAGCTTCTCCAAATCACAGGAATACAGTGACATTGAGCTCAGTGAGTAAATGAAGAGTCTGTGGTTATTACTGGGCGTGCGCTATATTCAGATGTGTAGACGTCATGCCGTCTCTGTCTTCAGATAAAGATTACACACACACACACGTATCATTCTGTGTTCAGAAGACACTGGTTCATCCACATAATTAGGGTTGGTTTTAGGATTTGAGTCTGGAGCAAGAGAGCATTACCTCTTTAAATCCGCACCACTATATTACTATATAGTCAGTCAAAAGTAGTGATTAAAGTGGTGCCAAGTCAACAGAAGAAGTTTGGTGGCACTTTATTTTACAGTATGTGTATTTACAGTGTACTTTAGAAAGTACTGGGTACACTGTTTTAACCCAACTTTGGGTCAAATATGGACAAACCCAGCCATTGGGTTAAATGTTTTAATTACATTTAACCCAACATTTGGGTTTGCCCATATTTGACCCAAAGTCCAGCATTTTTTAGGTCATGGTTTAAGGTTAGATTTAGGTGTAGGTTCAGGTTATTAGAATTACTGTAATAAGTGCATAGTATTTGCGTGCGGAAAAGGACTGTAAAATAAAGTTCTGCTAAAGGTTTAACGATATTATTATTATTAACAGGTATTCCAACTCCTAACACTCACTGGCCCGGCCTTTTTGACCTATGTACTTATAAATGTAATGTTTTAGTTACCATTGAAATCTCACAATTTCTCGATTCCAGTTTACGATCACAGCACAACTAACACTAGGGTTGGGTATCGAGAATCGAGTATCGATTGGAACCGAGACTAACTTTTCGTTTTTCCCGGAATCAATCAAAAGTTAAAATTTCGATTCCTAGTTTCGATATTCACAGTCCGCCGAGCGGAAGAAGAAACCGCTGAACAACACCAACGAAGAAGCGTCTACCGGAAGTGTTGGCATGATCGCGCGAGTCGAACATGAGTAGCTTACGTCGGCGGTCCAAAGTGTGGCTTCACTTTTCTAAGAATAACGAAATCTCGGCAAAATGCAAAATTTGGGACAAAAGGAGTATTTCCTTCAGAAAGGCCGTTGGTTAGCAAGGTTAGCTAAACTTTTTTGACCCTGCCTCTTAAAAGAATCGGAATCGAGAATCTTTAGGAACCGGAATCGAAACAAGGAATCGGAATCAGAATGGTTCAAATTCAAACTATACCCAACCCTAACTAACACTATCCTAACTATTATAACTTTCAAACAGTCAATAATAAAATAAGAACAAATAATTACATTCAAGCAATAGCCACTCTAAAATGATGGGTTGTTTCACCCCAACTTTGGGTCAAATATGGACAAACCCAGCCATTGGGTTAAATTTTTGAATTACATTTTAACCCATCATTTGGGTTTGTCCATATTTGACCCAAAGTCCAGCATTTTTAGAGTGTAAAATTAGGTAATGGGTTAAGGTTAGATTTAGGTGTAGGTTCAGGTTATTAGAATGACTATAAGTGCATAGTATTTGCGTGCGGAAAAGGACTGTAAAATAAAGTTCTGCTAAAGGTTTAATGATATTATTATTATTATTAACAGGTATTCCTACTCCTAACACTCACTGGCCCGGCCTTTTTGACCTATGTAAATGTAATGTTTTAGTTACCACTGAAATCTCACAATTTCTCGATTCCAGTTTACGATCACAGCACAACTAACACTAGGGTTGGGTATCGAGAATCGCGTATCGATTGGAACCGAGACTAACTTTTCGTTTTTCCCGGAATCGTTCAAAAGTTAAAATTTCGATTCCTAATTTCGATATTCACAGTCCGCCGAGCGGAAGAAGAAACCGCTGAACAACACCAACGAAGAAGCGTCTACCGGAAGTGTTGGCATGATCGCGCGAGTCGAACATGAGTAGCTTACGTCGGCGGTCCAAAGTGTGGCTTCACTTTTCTAAAAATAACGAAATCTCGGCAAAATGCAAAACTTGTGACAAAAGGAGTATTTCCTTCAGAAAGACCGTTGGTTAGAAAGGTTAGCTAAACTTTTTTGACCCTGCCTCTTAAAAGAATCGGAATCGAGAATCTTTAGGAACCGGAATCGAAACAAGGAATCGGAGTCGGAATCAGAATCGTTCAAATTCAAACGATACCCAACCCTAACTAACACTATCCTAACTATTATAACTTTCAAACAGTCAATAATATAATAAGAACAAATAATTACGTTCAAGCAATAGCCACTCTAAAAAATGCTGGGTTGTTTCACCCCAACTTTGGGTCAAATATGGACAATTTTTAATGACATTTTAACCCAATTTTTTTGGGTTTGTCCGTATTTGACCCAAAATTGGGTTAAAACAACCCAGCATTTTTTAGAGTAAATGAATACAAGAAAATATAAAGTTATACAAACAGTGCTAGTGAACACTTTAACTGTACACAGTAAATATGTATTACATGAATGAGGCTGCTGTCACTTTAAGGCCGGAGCTCATTATAGTTTTAACAGACCGCCCCCTATAATGGGTCTTGGACCACACCCTGCACATAATGATTAAATCATATGGACAATTTTTGTCATAATTATTTCTTTATATGCCAGTTTTGAAGTAATTCATATTGGTGAGAAGTTGTCAATGGTGATCCTCCGCTGAAACTCTAGTCTGGTAGTAGTGTGTGTGTCATATTTGATGAAGTGTTGTGGTATCTCAGCACTGAGAGCTCAGATGTGGTGTAAAGGACCCATTGATCTCGAGGTGTTGGGTTACCCGGATAGCAGAGAAGTCTGAAGTTGAGAGAGGATTTATGTTTTGAAACTGAGTAGTGTCACTTTTTACCAGTGAATTACTCACACAGATTGCCTGTTTCTGTGGGCCCAGAACAGGATTCACGGCACAGTTTAGTGACCTTGATTGTGTAATGCTGGGTTTGTATGTTGTCTTCCTACGCCACAGTTAGCTTGCGTATGGGGAACATGTCCTGATGCCTGTGTGTGTGTGAGATGGTAACGCTGTGGTCTCTGTTGTGTGCAGGTGTAGACCCGTCTCTGCAGATAGATCACAGGATCCACACGGCGTCCCAGGCTCCTCCAGGCTCCAAGCAGAACAAGCCACGGGTGGCCAACTCACGGGATGAGCGCTTCAGATCAGGCACGAGCTTTTCCTCTGTAAACCAGATCCACAGACACTCAGATCGGGACGCTTGCAACAAACAAATGCACTTTATCACTTACATTTCTTATTTATCCGTTATTTTACCAGGTGATGTCCCATCGAGGGAGCCCTGGGGCAACAGTTACTCAAGTTACACCGAATCATGTAAACACAACAGATGTAAAACAAGTATTTAAAAGAGTACTTTGGGAAATAAAGCATAATCAATAGTAATATGAACAATAATGTACTTTATAAGAATATTCGTATAAATTTCATTTAAATTTATATTATGCAATCAGCTGATATTTAGTGTTTTTGACCCACTTTAGTAGAGTGCAGTTTCATAATTCTATTGTCTATGGTTGAAGTTACTGATGAATGTACTGACAAACATTTATGATAACCTAACATTTCTATTTAAACTTGTTTGTCGTGTATTTAAATATATTTGTAATTACGCATTTATAATGAAGCTGTAGTTTAGTTCATTTATAATGAAATGTTGAATAACACTACAGTTAAAATGATAATCAAGCACTTTACATGTGCTTTAGTGTGTTAGTCAGCACATTAAAATAAGTGTAAAGGATGACAAAAACTATTAAAACAATGATTTAAAATGTACTTTAAAGTAAAACTTTTCATTTAACACTATTACGAAGTCTCTCTTTAAGTGCACTCACTGTATGTGGCCTTTTAATTCATTAATATTGTCTGACTGCAAGTATAGTTTTTTATACTTTTATGATTTGAAGTACACTAAGTAAACATTCAGTACAGCTTTTAGTTCACGTCTTTTTCACAGGGTTCAGGATCACTATTGCGTGTTTCATTATTACTGATGAACTTTTGCATGTAAATTAATATGAATGAGACATCAAATCATGTGACTTAAGCAAGCAGAGGTGTATTTGTTAGAGATCAACCTTACATTGTTCCCTTGTTTTGAAACAAAAGGCTAAGAACATCAATGCACAATATAATATAATATAATATAATATAATATAATATAATATAATATAATATAATATAATATAATATAATATAATATAATATAATAATATTATTCATGTCCCTGGCGAGAAGGTTATTATTGTAAGTGTTAGTTCACTTTATTATTATTATTATCCAATGGTTGTCTATGGTCGCTCTATGAACAGAACATGGGAAAATTAGGGAAATCGGCACACTTGTAGTGATGGTAATGAATTTAATCTGACCAAATTCGGGGTTGTCACGATGTCACCCTGCTTTGGACTCAGTTGCACCATTTCCCGCCCCTAGTTTGTCGTCATAGTCACTAATTTGATTTGTCATCACTGCCAGCTGTGTTATCGTTAATCACCTCATTTTTCTGTGTATTTAAGTCCTATGTTTTCAGGTCACCCCTGGTTCAGGTCTCGTTTTATGTATGGCTGTGTTTGCTTCATGTGGATTTACCCTGTGGATATATTGAATACTGTTTGAACCTTAATCTTCATCTTCGTGCCTTTTTATGCAGCATAATCGTGATAGAAGACCGGACCAAAGAGTGAAGTTTTGTATCAGTGTTTTTTTATGTTATTTCCCCATTATCATGGACTCTCCCTCATTCCTGTTAATCTGCCTTGAGCAGGGACATCACTCCCTCCACACACATGTGACAGAATTCCTCGCACATCAGTCGAGCTTCCCGGACAACTGCCTTTGTTCCTTCCTCTGCGTTGGACCCAATGCATTGACAAAGGCACAGTTGTCCGGGGAGGGACCTCGAGGGAGCTTCGCCACAAATGTGGAGTGGGTGCTGGCGTCATGTGGATTGTCTTTCACTGTCAGATTCGATGACACCATTCCCACTCCTATTCAAGTCTTCAGACAGAGAAGGAGCCAGCAATGAATTTTTCTGAGCTAAGTATCACTGTGGAGCACAGCGAGTTTAACCAGGTGTGCGAGCCGGCGCAGAGGGAGTTTGTGATGAGTGTGAGGGTGTATTAAGGAGCTCCACCCACACTCCCAGCACTCTGAACAATTGCTTTAATTTTGGAGTGGAATAACACCAACCCCTTTAATCCCTCCCAAGCCTGTCTGCTTTATTTTGGATGAGTTTGTTCCGCCTCCTCTGCAGACTTTTTACCAGAATTGTTTGTTGTCCATCAATCCCTCTGTCCATCATCAGTCCCTTCTCCTGCCCTCAGCCATGCCTGCTACCCATCCCTCACTGTCTCCCATCAGTCCCTCATCAGCCTCCTCTGAGTGGCGCAGCTACACCTGGGTGAGCCAGCTTCTCCTGGGCGTGGAGATCCCGTGGCTCCGTCCCCGGCCTCAGGTCCCGTTGTTCCACCTCCTGACTCCTTCGCCTTCGATCCCTCCTCCCTCGACTCCAACAGCGACCATCGAGCTTTCGGCTCCACTGGACTCCCTCAGACCATCAGCTACACCTGGCCTCAGCACTCTGTTACCCTATTTCCATCTCGGTGGGGTCGTCGCTGCAGCTCCTTCGTACACTCAGGGACGGTCAGCATCACTCTACTCCTTTGGCTCTCTGTCTTCACCTAGGGATCCACCTCCATCGGCTCTGTTACCTCCAGGGTAGCGTGGAGACCTTATCCCCCTTGGCTCCTCCCTCCAGTAACGCCACCGAGGGATGCCATTGTGGCTGTGGCCTGGATCCCCATTAGGCCACCCCTGCTCAAGGCCACCCTCTGGACGACACAACCATCTTCACCTCCCTGGTCTTCTCTGCCTGTCTGTCTACCTGCTCCTCTTACCAGCCCCTCTTCTGCTCCTTATACCAGCCCTTCTTCTGCTCCTCTTACCAGCCCTTCTTCTGCTCCTCTTACCAGCCCTTCTTCTGCTCCTCTTACCAGCCCCTCTTCTGCTCCTCATACCAGCCCTTCTTCTGCTCCTCTTACCAGCCCTTCTTCTGCTCCTCATACCAGCCCTTCTTCTGCTCCTCTTACCAGCCCTTCTTCTGCTCCTCTTACCAGCCCCTCTTCTGCTCCTCATACCAGCCCTTCTTCTGCTCCTCTTACCAGCCCTTCTTCTGCTCCTCTTACCAGCCCCTCTTCTGCTCCTCTTACCAGCCCTTCTTCTGCTCCTCTTACCAGCCCTTCTTCTGCTCCTCTTACCAGCCCTTCTTCTGCTCCTCTTACCAGCCCTTCTTCTGCTCCTCTTACCAGCCCTTCTTCTGCTCCTCTTACCAGCCCCTCTTCTGCTCCTCTTACCAGCCCTTCTTCTGCTCCTCTTACCAGCCCTTCTTGTGTTCCTCTTACCAGCCCTTCTTCTGCTCCTCATACCAGCCCTTCTTCTGCTCCTCTTACCAGCCCTTCTTCTGCTCCTCATACCAGCCCTTCTTCTGCTACTCATACCAGCCCTTCTTCTGCTCCTCTTACCAGCCCTCACCTTCTTCTGCTCCTCTTACCAGCCCTTCTTCTGCTCCTCTTACCAGCCCTTCTTCTGCTCCTCATACCAGCCCTTCTTCTGCTCCTCTTACCAGCCCTTCTTCTGCTCCTCTTACCAGCCCTTCTTCTGCTCCTCTTACCAGCCCTTCTTCTGTTCCTCATACCAGCACTTCTTCTGCTCCTCATATCAGCCCTTCTTCTGCCCTCCTCTTACCAGCCCTTCTTCTGCTCCTCTTACCAGCCCTTCTTCTGTTCCTCTTACCAGCCCTTCTTCTGCTCCTCATACCAGCCCTTCTTCTGCTCCTCATACCAGCCCTTCTTCTGCTCCTCTTACCAGCCCTTCTTCTGCTCCTCTTACCAGCCCTTCTTCTGCTCCTCATACCAGCCCTTCTTCTGCTCATCATACCAGCCCTTCTTCTGCTCCTCTTACCAGCCCTTCTTCTGCTCCTCATACCAGCCCTTCTTCTGCCCTCCTCTTACCAGCCCTTCTTCTGCTCCTCATACCAGCCCTTCTTCTGCTCATCATACCAGCCCTTCTTCTGCTCCTCTTACCAGCCCTTCTTCTGCTCCTCTTACCAGCCCTTCTTCTGCTCCTCATACCAGCCCTTCTTCTGCTCCTCTTACCAGCCCTTACCTTCTTCTGCTCCTCTTACCAGCCCTTCTTCTGCTCCTCTTACCAGCTTTCTTCTGCTCCTCTTACCAGCCCTTCTTCTGCTCCTCTTACCAGCCCTTCTTCTGCTCCTCTTACCAGCCCTTATTCTGCTCCTCTTACCAGCCCTTCTTCTGCTCCTCTTACCAGCCCTTCTTCTGCTCCTCTTACCAGCCCTTCTTCTGTTCCTCATACCAGCCCTTCTTCTGCTCCTCTTACCAGCCCTTCTTCTGCTCCTCTTACCAGCCCTTCTTCTGCTCCTCTTACCAGCCCTTCTTCTGCTCCTCTTACCAGCCTTTC
This sequence comes from Pimephales promelas, assembly GCF_016745375.1. The sequence continues at coordinate 566,308 of NW_024121399.1, read as the reverse complement.
TTCTGCTCCTCTTACCAGCCCTTCTTCTGCTCCTCTTACCAGCCTTTCTTCTGCTCCTCTTACCAGCCTTTCTTCTGCTCCTCTTACCAGCCCTTCTTCTGCTCCTCTTACCAGCCCTTATTCTGCTCCTCTTACCAGCCCTTCTTCTGCTCCTCTTACCAGCCCTTCTTCTGCTCCTCTTACCAGCCCTTCTTCTGCTCCTCTTACCAGCCTTTCTTCTGCTCCTCTTACCAGCCCTTCTTCTGCTCCTCTTACCAGCCCTTCTTCTGCTCCTCTTACCTTCCGGGAGGGGGGGGGGGGGTATCTCTTGATGTCACCCTGTTTTGAACTCAGTTGTACCATTTCCCGCAACTAGTTTGTCGTCATAGTCACTAATTTAATTTGTCATCACTGCCAGCTGTGTTATCGATAATCAGTCCTTGTTCACTCTTGTCCGGTCTCGTTACATATGGATGTGTTTGCTTGCTGTTCTTCGTGTGGAGTTTACCCTGTGGATATCATTACATACTGTTTAAACCTTTATCTTTATCTTCGTGCCTTTATATGCGGCACAACCATGACAGGGGTCTCTAGCTCTCCTCGGCAGCCTAGTGAAACAGCATCAACTGAGTGGTCAACTTGCTAAGCCACAAGCCCCGAAACTTTCAGGTCGTGGGTTTGAATCCTGTGTGGCAAATTCCCAGACAGAAAGCCAGAAAGACAAACTGTGGCCAGAAATCGTGCAATTAGCTGCATCTGTTCCAGACTCACTTTTTCTGAGTGATCTGATGATCATGCTTTGATGTAATTGTTATGCTTGTTGTACATGCTGAATTTACTCTGCTTGCGGTCCCTTCGGTGCTTGGTTACTTGCAGTAAATTTATTACAATGATATCTGTTCTGTCATATCTTATAGACATTTGGAATTTAAAAATGTAATTTTCCTGATGTCTTATGGTAGTTTTCATCTAGTCTCATCTAATGTTGCCACTATCTGTGTCCCCACAGACCTTCATACAGAAGCAGTACAAGCAGCCTTGTCAAAGTATAAAGAGAGAAAGATGCCAATGCCCTCGAAGAGACGCTCTGTTCTAGTGCAGTCCTCAGTTGAAGCATGCACTCCTCCAGGTAACACACACACATACATGGTATAGTGCTGGTCTAACTGGTGAAGCATTAAAATTAAAATCTTCATAATCACAATGTTTTCAAGTAAAACTGAGCTGGTTTGCTGGCCACGCATTTGACCAGCATCCTTCCCTGTTGATCCCAACATGAAGAACACACCTTACGCTGGTGACCAGCAATGCTGGGTTTTTCAGCAGGGGATGTTTTGATCTTCTGAGTCTTGAGAGAACAATGCATAGTTTTCTGAATAATAGCCTCATTATTTACTCGAAGAGATCTGCTCCTGACCACTCAGTTCCCAGACCACCTTCCCACACGCATGCATATGGAGATGTTTAACAGAGCTTTATTGACCCTCTGGCTGCATATTTTGCTGCTTGAGTATTGCATTTAGTTAACACAGAACATTTAGCTGATACAAAATGGACTCTACTTTATTTTGGGGTATAAGACACTGACAACATCTTTTTTCATAGCTTTGAGTATTTTAAGTGTTAACTGAATTCCTTAGGAGATGCACTTGTTCACATAATGTACGTTTTTCATACGCATTTCATTTGGTTCAGTTTTCAACGGTTTAGTTCACATTGAAATCTTTGACTTTTGATGGCAGACTTTGGTACTTTAGCAAATCTGAGCACAGTTTGAGATATTATTAAGATCTCTTTTGAAGCTCAATAGGACATGTATGTGAGATTACCAGTTCCTTTTCTCAGGAGATCAGCCTGAGAAGCAGGAGAATGAAACCTCAAGTTGCCCTCCATGTAATCATGGAGAATGCAATCATGACAATTCTTGAAAATGATTTTAACAGGATTTTGTTGATGAGTAAAGAGTTTAGGTTGGATTAGTTTAGGCATACGTTGCTGATTTAGACAGGTGGTGCTGGGGAGGAGGAGGGACAGAAAACAGGTCAGAAATAAACAAGGTTGCAGGTAGAGATCGATTGGCTTGGAAAAAAAACAATTAGCTACCTTGAGTTTCATGCATTAAAATCTATGATTTGTCTTTCCTATTGGTTATTTTGTTTTGTATCGTCTGCGTTGATGTCGTTATATCAGTAAGACTATATTTGGCCTTTCACAGCTTATTTCGTTATGTCTGATGATTTTTCATGATGGGTCATCTTGTGGTCAGATAAGCTCATCTCTCACACCTCATGTGAGTGTAACGTCTTTGCTTTGTCCGTCAATATGGATTACATTATCGCAGTGTTTGTTTAACGCTAACGAGTTTCAGGGTCTTGGCGTCCGGATACACTCTTCTGTCAGAATGATGAAGTCAGGGAAAGGTCACCAGGATTAAAGGTTCAAGGGTGGGGTCAGATCAGCATAACGGGAGCCATTCAGGGTCGCTCCCTGTGGGAATTGGTCATGGTCCGCTAAGTCTTTTGTGCCCTGCATGGACGCAGTAGTAATGCACTAAAGTGGTCTGATTGCCCCGACGGAGATGATCCGATAACCCATCTGGCCTGTCGATTGCCCCACTCTCGCTTCATTCTCGAGGCGGGTCTTAAAGAAACCCCCAAATTAAAAATCTGTGGTTTATGCTTCAAACCTGCAGGACAGGACATTTTAAAGAATAATGATGTTTTTTTACATACATAATCGGCACCTTCTAATTATGATGTCCGTGATGTAGAAAATGTTGATGAAATCAAATAATCCAGTCATAATTTTTTTTTATCATTAACATTTATCATTTATCATTAATTTACTACATAACGTGTAATTTAACAGAATTTGGCAACATTTTAGATGAATATATTACAAACATTTTTGACAATAGATTCAGAAATTCAGAAAAACTAAAACAGACATCAACACAGTTTTTCTAATTATTAAGGGCTAATTATTGTAAAATATTTAATAAATCAAACATTTTTATGAATTCAATTGATTAGAAAATGTCAAAAATATTTTTATTTCTCTTAAACTTTTAATAATTTGTTGTTAAATTGCATAAATATAAAGATATTTCAAGTAAGTAGACATGCTTATAAAACTTGCCATTGATGCCACTATTAAGAAGGATTTGGGAAAAATAAATTAAATAGGCCCTACATGTTAAAGTATGTAGTGTCTACATGCTGTCAATCTCCAAAACAGAACAAAAAGTATTGTCTCTTCCTGAATCTGTGTCAAGGTTACTCCCCGAGTGCCTGAGGACATGCAGTGAGAATACAATTAATATAGTTCTAGTTTTCATAAGGCTCTTATAGATCTTTAAACATGCTTTTTTTTGACATTCTGATCAGCAAAATTGTTTTAGCTCCAAAATATACTGGATAACTATTTCTATATTCATAATTAATTATTCACAATAGTGTTATAATTATTATTCCTGTGATGTTCAGCATCATTACTCCAGTCTTCAGTGTCAGAAATCACTCTAATATGAGGATCTGATGATCAAGAAACACTTATGACTGCATTTATTTGAAATAGAAATCTTTTGATCAATTTATTGCATCCTTGCTGGATAAAAATATTAATTGTCTTACTGACCCCAAAATTTGAACGGTAGTGTGTCACTTAATTTGTGTATATTGATATTTATATCATATTGATCTTAGGCTTTGTTCTTTAAGTCATCGTCTGCATCATCTTCATAACAAGAAATGCTTGAGTTTTATAATGTGATGTTTGCTGGTTAGCGTTGAGTTGTGTGTATCAGACATGTATCAGACACACACACACACACACGAGTGGAGGCAGATCCTTCTCCTTCATCAGCACACACACACACACTAGGATAATGCTTTTCATGTTTAACGCATGACTGTTTGCTGCTCAGTGTCTGTCTCCTAATTGTCTGGACACGCTGTAGTAATTGCTCCCTGCGGGTGATTAAGTGCATAATTAATGTTAAACAGATCTGCGATACCCACAGGCGTCCGCCAGTCCGCCTCTCGCTCCTCTGCCCGTCTTTTCTCTCTTCATTTCTTTGTGTTTGATGATGAAAATAATCACTGTAAAAAATATTTTCAAGATTTGTGATCACAACATATTTTCTTTTGTCAAATCAACTTATTTAGTTGAGATAACTTATTATTTTGAGTTTCTGATGGTTAAATTAATCTCCTTCATTGTATTAACTCACTTTTTCCAGTTTAATCAACTTAAAATTTTAAGGCAACCCAGGTTACTTACTTTTTTAAGTTAAACCAACAATATTTTTTTACAGTGAACATTTTTTCTTTTGTCAAATCAACTTTAATAATTTATTTAGTTCAGATAACATATAATTTTGAGTTTCTGATGGTTAAATTAATCTCCTTCATTGTATTAACTCACTTTTTCCAGTTTAATCAACTTAAAATTTTAAGGCAACCCAGGTTACTTACTTTTTTAAGTTAAACCAACAATATTTTTTTACAGTGAACATTTTTTCTTTTGTCAAATCAACTTAAATAATTTATTTAGTTCAGATAACATATAATTTTGAGTTTCTGATGGTTAAATTAATCTCCTTCATTGTATTAACTCACTTTTTCCAGTTCAATCAACTTAAAATTTTAAGGCAACCAGGTTACTTACTTTTTTAAGTTAAACCATCAATATTTTTTTTACAGTGATACGATCAACATTGAAAAGCAACTTTTATGGAATGTAAGTAATAGAGTATTACATTAAACGTCATTTAGCAACTCGTTTCACACGGTTTTATTTAAACCGTGTGACTGATATTACTATAAACACTATGACTTTTGGACAAGAAATACCATTTAAAAACCTCACAATTCGTTCTATCATATATCATATCTATCATAGCTGTCTGTTCAGAACGTCTAAACATTCAAATGTAAATGGACTAGCAAACAGCAGATCATCACTGTTAGACCTTACCAGGTTTTTTTACAGTAAAATACACTAAAACTAATAAGTTGTATTTTTTAGTTAACATGAGTTTTAGTGCATTTTTACCGTAAATTTTACTGGTCAAAACCTGGTAAGGTCTAACAGTGATTATTGGTAATGGGTTAATGATGATTATAATTTTCTAATAGAGTTCATTAATCATGAATTCATTATAATCTCTTTTAAATGTCTTTTCCTCTCTGTTGTCACACTCTTTACGCCACAGCACAGTTTGAGTGATGAAATAGTACAAGGTTTAGCTGCATATTTTATTCATTAATTGTTGGACATCTGTTATTTTCTGTGGGGTAACATTCATGATGTATTTATAATAGGGATGGTGATGTCATCATAACTGCGGGCCTCACATGCTCTGCCTCTGACCACATGAGCATTACATCATTTGTATTTCCCCTGGCAGATCTCACCAAAGTCATATTTGGGTTTGGACTGAGAACTTTCTCTTCCGTAGCGCTCATATATCAGTCCTCTTGGAGTTTATGATGGACGCTTTGAGAAGTTTATATTCTGAGGACATTTGACCGTACGTCAGTGGCCCCAAAAAAGCGTATGATTAAGTCAGACTCGGGGTCCTGTTATAGACTTAAAATAGGAATGTTTTTTATGCATTTTACTGTTCATTTACACGACAACGGCGTTTTGGGGGGGTGAAAACTCACACTTTTGAAAATGAGCTTTAAAGTGCAAGTCTTTGAAAGCGATACCGTTATGGTCAGCAATATCTATAGATACTGTTTCTTTACAAAGTTTAGTTACACTTTATTTTAAGGTGTCATTGTTACAGTGTAATTATTATACATTGAAGTTCTGAGTAACAACATGTATGTACTATAGGGTTAGAGTAGGATTAGGGTTTGGTTGAGGGTTAGTTGCATGTAATTATGCATAATTTACTGTTATTACTATGGTAAGTACATGTACTGTAACATATGTAACAAGGACACTGTAAAATGAAGTGTTACCCAAAGTTTCTTTACAAATATCTGTGTGAACGGGGATCATTTTGAGAACGTCTGTACACGTTTTTTGTTGTTGTTTTTTTTTTTTTGCAACCCAAGTTGGATTTAAATTAAAGAGATGTATGAAAAACTTGTCAAGCAAAAAAATAAGTGAATTGATAAAAAAATACATTTATTCTTCAAAGTGAAGATGGAAATACTGTAAATTAGGGCTGTGCAAAAGTTAATTGCGATTAATCGCATCCAAAATAAAAGTCTGTGTTTACATAATATATTTGTGTGTGCTGAATATAATTATTTTGTATATATAAATACACACACATGCATGTATATATTTAAGAATTATTTGCGCTTAAATTCTGTATATATTTATAAAAACATAATCTATATTGTATAAATATAAATATTTTATATACGAATAACACATTTTCTTAAATATATACATGCATGTGTGTGTATTTATATATACAAAATAATTATATACAGCACACACAAATATATTATGTAAACACAGACTTTTATTTTGGATGCGATTAATCGCAATTAATTTTTGCACAGCCCTAAAATAAATGTGACACTGCTTGTGACAAATTACTGGATCAGATTAATAAAGTGATCCTCTAGGAACTTAAAGTCCCTAGTGAGTTAAAGAGTTAAAGGGATACTCCACTTTTTTTTTGGAAATAGGCTCATTTTACAACTCCCCCAGTTGAGTTTTACAGTTTTCGAATGTATTCAGCCGATTTTTTGATATTTAGAAGAATATCAGTAACCAGACAGTTTCTGGTCTCATTGACTTAAAACGAAAAGTCGAAAATGGTGAAACCCAACTGTTTGACTCTGGGGGAGTGGTAAAATGAGCCTATTTCCAAAAAAAGTGGAGTATCACTTTAAAGTCCCCCTGTAGTCGATGATTTTATCCCTTAAGACTCATTTTTAATCACCAAAATTACATGTTTAAAAGTTTTTTCCTTGAAAATAAAATTCTTCACTCTTTTAAATATCTTGAATGTAACTCGACACCCTTGCCTCATTTAGTATGCGTGGTTCTATTAATATGCAAATGAGCCCCGCCTCCACTCAGAGATCCACTGGTTGTCGATCACACGTTGATCTGATTGGTTACAAGGTGGTTTGTGACGTCAGAAACACCAGCGATTTCACAGCGTGTCTTTGGTTCACTGCAGTTTTACTCAGCAATGCTGTCCACTTATCAACTTACACATGGTGTGTGTTAAAGCAGATTAAAAACACCACATAGACTCATAAACAACATTAAAAGCTGGATTTTCACCACAGAGGGACTGTAAAAATCACCAATAAGACACTTAGCAGAAGTGATGAGGAAAAGGAAAGTGCCCGTGTTGTCCTCTCACCCGCTGTCCCTGCGCTCACAGACACGTCGTCGGCCTCAGAAGACGAGGGGTCGCTGCGCCGGCAGGGTCGGATCTGCTCCTCGTCCCCGTACCAGGCGCACCCGAGCGTGGAGCACTGGTTCAACAGGGTCATCCAGGGCTCGTCCACCTCCTCGTCCGCCTCGTCCACCTCATCACACCCCGGAGGAAGAGCCCAGCACTCCAACGCCACCTCTGCTTCAGCCGCCACCGTGCTGGCCGACCTCATGGCTCACACACAGCTGGGTCAGTACTGAACACACACTCGTGGCTCACACACAGCTCGGTTAGTTAAAGGTGTGGTATAATGCCCTTTTTATACGATGTAAATCAAGTCTCTGATGTCCCCAGAGTGTGTGTGTGTGTGTGTGAAGGTTTAGCCCAAAATACCCCAGAGATATTTTTATTGCATGTTAAAATTGTCCTTTTTTGAGTGTGTGTCACTTTAAATGCAAATGAGCTGCTGCTCCCGGCGCAGGGGGCGGAGCTTCAGGAGCTCCTTCTTATCAGAGCAATATAGTGGCATCATAACAAGACCAGAACAACACAACTACCGTACAAAGAAAACAGGAAACTAAGGCATGAAACACAATAAAAGTCCTTCAAATAATTGTGAATTTGGAATATTAACATTATTTCAGTTGATTAAACATACAGTCCCCACCAATTATTATTATTTTTAAGTTAATCTGTTTAAACGTATTAACCCTTGTGCTGCATTAGATTTTGAACACCGTTGAGTGCATTAAGGACCAAAAATGGCCACATATTAAACATTGCCTAAAATATTATATATTATTATTATTTTCCACTTTTACCAAGTTAAATCTTTTAATCAGCATCAGTCCTCATCATAACTACCAAAAATGTATTCAATTTCAGGATTTTAACCCTTTAATTACCAGTTTTGTTTGCGAAACCATCGATTTGTATAAGAGGAAAAACACAAAAATTCAATTATTTTCAATAAACTAAATGCAAAGAGAAAACTTTAGATTTGGATTATCACAGTCCCACTTTGCAAAAAATCCCACTTAGCGCGTTAGAGACCAAAAATGGCCACCTATTAAACATTGCCTATTGCCTAAAATAAGGTGCATTTCCACCCATAGGGAATAAATATGTAGTGACGTCATCACTATATAATGCAAATATAATGCTTTTGCTTCAAAATGAAAGGATGTTTGTGCAAAAATCATGTTTCATGTATTACTGACAGCCTCAGATTTAAACAACGTTTTAATGGGTTTCAATGGCCCATTTTTGGTCTTTATGGTGCTGAGTGTTACTATTTGATCTACACAGTGTGTGTTATACATATTTTGCAAAATGGGATCACATTTTTTACATGTATCCAAAAAGTCACAATTTTGCCAAATTTCATACAATTTGCATTAAAACAGCCAAAATGGTCAAAGAAATTAAACTGCAAAAGACCAAAAATGTCCCTAATGCAGCATAAGGGTTAAATAGGTTTATAAGTTTAATCTGTAAAACTAATGATGCGACCGTATTTTTCACTGTAAAGTTCTGGCGTCCACTCCTGCCCGTTTCTATGCCATGGTGCTTTTTCTGAGCCTGGCATCCTCTAGTCACTGTTTGCTTTCAATGTATGAACAAGAACCCAATCGAGCGAAGTTCTGAACGGCATGAGAGCGAGTAATATCATAACTGCAGAACATATTCAGTGTACTCGACTGCTGCCGGTTGGTTAATGGTGTGTGTGTGCGGCTCTTCTGTCGAGTGTGGAGATGGACGGGACACACCACATGGAGTTAGGAGGACAAGTGACAGAGAAAGCAACAAAAACACAGCGAATCATGACGTATTTGAGTTTTGGACCAATGAGATCTCATGGCAGGCAGTCACATATTTATAATACACGCTGATAGTATGTGCTTTTTTTTGTGCTGTTTTAGATGATTTTTTAATTCAGCTCACTCACTGTTCGGGTTGGGCATCGTTTCAATTTTAACGATTCCTAATTTCAATTCCAATAAGGAAAAAAAAAACACCTTGGATATCATTCACTTAGTCTTAACATTTAATAATGGCTGAATATCATGAACAGAAATCAATAAGATACATTTCAAGCAGATAATTAAAGTCAGCAATTAAAACAAACAAATGAAGAGTTCAGATGCAAAAGCCTCTAAGTGCCATTTGAAATTTTCTTCTAGAATGATAATTTTTATCAAGCTTGTATATTTAAATTCAGTGATTTCACTTAAATGACAATTTATAGGTAATCTTCATCCCCATTTAAGTAAAAGTAATTAACAAAAAAATATACAAGCTTGATAAAAATGATCGTTCTAGAAGAAGATTTCAAATGGCACTTAGAGGCTTTTGCATCTGAACTCTTCAAATACACAACTAAATAAATATATTACTGAAATAAATAGTGTTTTAATATTTTCAGGTGTTCAGGGAGAGAAACTGTGATCAAATGTAAAACAAAACCACTTTATAACTAAAATATACATCAAAAATATAGTTCGAAAACTTATTCAGTGGAGAACGAGTGTATTTTGTCGTTTGGTGTTATTATAGAGGCGGCTGCAGGAACGTTAGGCTACTGTCACTTTAAGAGCTGCACTATATACTAAATCACGCCTGCCGCTCTGAAAACAGCATGAAACATTAAACCTCGAATGGTTTAAAATCACATTATTATCACTGTTTCTGTGCGCATGTTTTGGATGTGTGTGTGCAGCACATAAAACAGTGTCTTGCATTTGTTGAATTTTATTTCAAGCATTCGATTCCCAACCCCATCACTGTCATTTCACGCCACCCCACATATGATCAATATAATAATTCCTCATGGGTTTGATCCCAGAGCACCATGCATTGCTGTATCTTGACCTCCACTCACCTTTGACCTCTGACACCTCATGACAGACGGGCCCAGCGCGCCGCCGGATGTGACCGGCCTGTGGGAGCGCTCGGTGCATGAGGAGCGTCCACAGGTGGCGTCGGTGCGAGGGCTTCCCCGCGGACACACACACACCAGCGTCCTGGAGACGGCCGACGGTGAGTCACACACACTCACACACACCTCTCTGTCCTGTCATCTCATCTCTCCACTGCATACTGACACACTGGTGTGTTTAGCTCTGCTCCAAACCCTACAGATCCCATCTGACGACACTTCATTCCAATGCAGTTTGACTAATTGTAATGTTGTTAAGAAGAAGTGCGCTAAATTGTATTGAATATGCACTTGTAGTCTTCAAATGTTAAAAGTATGTTTATTAGTGCTGGGCAATGATTAATCACATCCAAAAAAAAAGAGTTTCTGCTTAATGTGTGTGTACTGTGCATAATTATTTTGTATATATATAAATAAAAACACACATGCATGTATATATTTAAGAAAAATGTGTAATTTATATATAAAATATTTATATATATATATAAATGATGTGTAAATATATATACAGTATATATATGCAAATACTTCTTTAAATATATACATGCATGTGTGTGTATTTATAAATACAAAATAATTATGCACAGCACACACACATATATTATGTAAACATTCTTATAAAACTATGCTTATAGATAATATACTACTAATGAAATAAAAGGTCTCTTAAAACGGGACACTATCATATTCAATATATATACACACAATATTAATTGCGACAATGATGTCCATTACATTCAGTTCACACTTAAGTTTATTACTTTAAAATATAGTATTTCTAAAGTAAGTACTCTTTTTAATAGTATGCTTGAATGTACTTCTTTTTCACTGGGCGTAACATATTTAATTTCTGATTTCTGTCAACTGATCCCACACTTACGTTTTCACTCTAAAGCTGGAGGCTTTGGATCAGAGCTAATGAGATGCATTTACAGTTCATATTGAAACCTAGGGGAGAGAGAGAGTCATATTTCTGGCTGTTTATTGGTCTGATCCTGCTTGCTCAAGCCAGATATTATGATGTCATCAGCATGTTTTGTTTTTTGTGGGAATAATTCACTAAAAATGAAAACGCTGTCATCATCTCCTCACCCTCATGTCTCTTTTCCACCCATCAGACTTGGTGCTGATAATGTCACTAAGAACTGATGTAGTTTGGTACCCGAGTCACCGTCCATCTTCATTATAGGGAAAAGACACTATATTCTACTGAGGGGGAATCATACAATGGTTTTTGAGCGTGTGTAGATGATGACTCATCGATTTTCATTTTTAGGTGTACTGTCCCTTTAAGACACAGAGCTGAACGTCCCATCAGGATCATGATTAACCTGCTTTTTTGTCCTCCCATGATGTGGTGTGTTAGTTCTTGGAAGGATGGCTATGTGGTGGTGATTTTGTTGATGTTTGAGAGGCCTCAGCTCTGCTGTGATGAACATGCGTGTTTATTGAGGTTTTCTCTTCTTCAGGCACTGACAGGGGCGATGGGGAGGCCACGGATGGTATTTATACTCGTTTATTTCACTCTGCCCCTCCTCCTGGTGTCTCTGTGCATCTGTGTCTAAGACGTGACCTCTGTGTTCGTTATGATCGCAAGAAAAATATTTCCTCCTAATGTGTCTCTTTTTGTCTTTTCAATGTTGTTTATTCTTTCAAGGGCTTTCACAGCATTCAGAATAGGGTTTGCAGTATGATTAATACTGGTAGAAACAAAACATTACACAGTATTGACGTTTCTCAAATACAACACTCGGTTACACTTTATTTTAGTGTTCTTGTTGCATATTTTACATGTACTTAGTAATAACAGTAAATTAGGCACAATTACATGCAACTAACCCTCAACCAAACCCTAACCCTATATTAAGTACTTGGTTTTAATGTATATTACTCATTACTTACATATATATTAACACTGTAACAATGACACCTCAAAATAAATTCAACTTGGCAGCGGTCAACTTGGCAGGGGTCTCAGGCGTGGCGGCGGCCATCTTGGCAGGGGGCTCAAGCATGGTGGGGGCTCAGGCGTGGCAGTCGCAATCTTGGCAGGGGGCTCAAGTGTCGTGGCGGTCATATTGGGAGAGGGCTCAGGCGTGGCAGTGGCCATCTTGTCAGGGGGCTCAGGCGTGGCGGTGGCCATCTTGGCAGGGGGCTCAGGTGTGGCGGCGGCCATCTTGGCAGGGGGCTCAGGCGTGGCGGTGGCCATCTTGGCAGGGGGCTCAGGTGTGGCGGCGGCCATCTTGGCAGGGGGCTCAGGTGTGGCGGCGGCCATCTTGGCAGTGGGCTCAAGTGCGTTGGCGGTCATATTGGGAGAGGGCTCAGGCGTGGCAGTGGCCATCTTGGCAGGGGGCTCAGGCGTGGCGGTGGCCATCTTGGCAGGGGGCTCAGGTGTGGCGGCGGCCATCTTGGCAGGGGGCTCAGGTGTGGCGGCGGCCATCTTGGCAGTGGGCTCAGGCGTGGCGGTGGCCATCTTGTCAGGGGGCTCAGGTGTGGCGGCGGCCATCTTGGCAGATGGCTCAAATGTGGCGGCTGTCATCGTGGTGGCATTCATCTTGGCAGGTGGCTCAAGGATGACGGCGGTCATCTTGGCAGGGGGCTCAGGCGTGGCGGCGGCCATCTTGGCAGGGGGCTCAAGCGTGGCAGTTGCAATCTAGGCAGGGAGCTCAAGTGTGGCGACGGCCATCTTGGCAGGGGGCTCAGGTGTGGCGGTGGCCATCTTGGCAGATGACTCAAATGTGGCGGCTGTCATCGTGGTGGCATTCATCTTGGCTCAAGGATGACGGCGGTCAAGGATGACGGCTCGCGTCATCTCTGGCAGGGGGCTCAGGCGTGGCGGCGGCCATCTCGGCAGTGGGCTCAAGCGTAGCAGTTGCAATCTAGGCAGGGGGCTCAAGCATGGCGGCGGTCATCTTGGCAGGGGGCTCAGGCGTGGCGACAGCCATCTTAGCAGGGGGCTCAAGTGTGGCGGCGGCCATCTTGGGAGAGGGCTCAGGCGTGGCGATGGCCATCTTAGCAGAGGGCTCAGGCGTGGTGGTGGTCATCTTGGCAGGGGGCTCAAGTGTGGCGACGGTCAACTTGGCAGGGGGCTCAAGCATGGTGGCGGCCATCTTGGCAGGGGGCTCAAACGTGGCGACGGTCAACTTGGCAGGGGGCTCAAGCATGGTGGCGGCCATCTTGGCAGGGGCTCAAACGTGGCGACGGTCAACTTGGCAGGGGGCTCAAGCATGGTGGCGGCCATCTTGGCAGGGGGCTCACGCGTGGTGGGAGCTCAGGCGTGGTGGCGGCCATCTTGGCAGGGGGCTGAAGCGTGGTGGGGGCGGCCATCTTGGCAGAGGGCTCAAGCGTGGTGGGGGCTCAGGCGTGGTGGCGGCCATCTTGGCAGAGGGCTCAGGCGTGGTGGCGGCCATCTTGGCAGGGGGCTCAAGCGTGGCAGTCGCAATCTTGGCAGGGGGCTCAAGTGTGGTGGCGGTCATCTTGGCAGAGGGCTCAGGCATGGTGGTGGCCATCTTGATGGATGGATGGATGGATGGATGGATGGATGGATGGATGTGTCTCTCATGACAGAGTGTCTCAGTCATGCATACTGTATATACATGACACATCGCTCTCTCTGTGGGTCCACACTCAGACGTTTGGCAGAGAAATGCGCGGCTCGATTCATCATGTGAATATGATCGTCCGCTCCTGTTCCCTTCTCTCCGTCGTGTGAAAGCCTGTGTTTACCTGGATAGAAACATTTGATGGGTGATTCTGTTATAAATCAGCTAAAATGTTCCTCAAACCTTTAAGATTTCTGTTCAATTTAACATCATTATTTTTCCACCATAAAGTTGAGAGTGCTCTTGTGGTGTTTCTGCGATTTCCCAAATTTCATTTACGTTTCTTAACTCAATAATATGGTGCATCATGTCATTTGAAATTTGTCATGATTTGAATGAATGATGCATTAATTTTACACCCTTAATGGTTAAACTATTTGTTTTGCCTCGTTGCTTTTTTTTTTTTTTTCATTTTTTGTCCAAAAACATATTTTGTATACGAGGAATTGCTCAGACACGCTTTGAACAATTAACAGGATCACCCTAGTGCTGTTGTGAGATTGTTAAACATGTATTGACTTTTGTCCCTGTGTTTCTTGTGAATGGAGTCTGATCTGTGTGAAGTGTACTAATGGTGAAGCCTACAGTGCAGAAAGCTCATGAATGGCTGATGAGATGGGTATTGTTGCTAGGCAGCACGAGTCCAGCAGTCTCTGATTCGCTGGGTCAGGTGTCTCTACTGAGCGCGCTCAGTACCATCTCAACCAACCCCATGGGCAAACAGCCTTACACTGACTGATAGGCTGGTGTGTGAAACTGTCCTTTCACACTGACCTTTCAACTCTCTCTCTCTGTCCCGTCTTCTCCTGACGCTATCTCTGTCCAAAGGCGTTCCAGTCAACAGTCGAGTGTCCTCCAAGATCCAGCAGCTCCTAAACACGCTGAAAAGGCCAAAGAGACCCCCTTTACGAGAGTTCTTTGTTGATGATTTTGAGGAGCTTTTGGACGGTAGGTTCATAACACTTCAGTCACGAAACTCGAGATCGGTTCTTTACGTGTAATCTGCTTGCAATCACATCATTCACGTCATTGGCCTCGGCTGATCCTGCAGCCAATGAGATGCTTGCTCAACATGTGAATAGTGTGATTCGGTGTTTGCTGTACCCTCCACCTTCCCAGCTCCACCTGTCTACATCTCCTACGGGATTTATGTGTGTCTATTTACGCAGCCGGTCACCAACATCGCCTGTTTTATTATCGGACAGGTTCAGTCACACTTCTTAGATTCTCCTTGTATAGTTTGAGATCCAAATGCAGCTTTATTTGAGTAATCCAGGATCGTAATCTATACGCAGACGAAGGGTCAAGCACAGGAAGGCAGTCCAAACAAACAAACAAAAGGCATAGAAGAAAAAGGAGAGATGCAGTGCAATCCATAGATATCCATAATAAAGGCTGGAGGCCTCGTCCGCTGCTGGCCAATGGAGGTCGACGTCCGCACTGGCGGCCATCTTGCCACAGGCAGCTCGCTCACTCCTAACATTGTGGTGCATGTAGTTTTTAAATAACCATAACTTGCTGAATTCTCTACCGATTTTCAAGCAGTTTGGTTTGTTCTAAACGTCAGAGATGTACAGTAGTTAGGGTTAGTGTGTGTCCCTAGTGACAGTGACCAGTTCCAGCGCAATGGCAAAACTTTGAGTAAAGCCTGAAACTGTTCTGTGGTTGAGCACAGACGACACTGAACACTATTTAGAGTCCCAGACTCAGATGAGATGAGTGGGTTCATTTTATTTTCAACAGAAATCCTCCAGAAACAGATGAATCTTTGTAACTAAAAATGTAATAAATGTCTCCACTACTAAAAGTGAGTCTCTCCGTAAGACTGCACTCGCTGCTGGGATCAGTGATACTTATGGTGCGTTCTATTATACCCAACGAACCGACTCGAACCTCGGATTTGACGTCACGTCCACGTTTCAAGCGTTCTATTATGTTTTGCTCGTCCGAGTCGGAGAAAGCTGTTGTAATGGTAGCACTGGCCGAGTACCAGGCACTTACATTAAAATAAACATATTATGACTACACCTCATCAAAACGCAGCCATTTGAACTTGAAAATGTTCAAGTTTTTCATGTTAATCTTCTGCTAGCAACGTTAGTAATTGCACTCACAACAACCGATTCCCATACCTACAGGGGACGCAGTAATACGAGTGATTATAACCGTCATTTAAAATACCAAAGCGGTTCAAAAACAATGAATACAATTCATTCTTACAAGTCACAGGGCGCGGCCATTTTGAATTCCGAAACGGATTTCTTGCTCGGTGTCCTCACGGTTGTCCGACGTCCGAGAGGAGAAATCCGAGGAAAGGGGGCGTGTTGCTAGGCAACGTCTGTCGTCCGTTTCGGATCTCCGAGACGGATGAATAATAGAACGCACCATTACTGCTGGAGTTTCTGAAGACTCCGCCCTCTTCTGAACAGAGGCGGAGCAAGAGCTCATTTGCATTTAAAGGGACACACACAAAAACGGGTTTTTGCTTAAACACAAAAAGGGGCGAATTCGACGAGCTGTAATGAGCTGAAATCTCACAGATGCATTCTGGGACACCAGAGATTGATACTACATCTTGTGAAAAGGGGCATAATGTCGTCACCTTTAAGAAATGATTTCACAAACAGAATTTTGTTTAGACATGATGTTATGATTTGATTATTTGCGTACATTAGTGACTATACGCTTTGTGGTGTACATTACAGTCCAGCAGCCGGACCCGAGCCAGCCCAAGCCCGAGGGGGGTGAGATGCGAGCGCTGAACGGGGATCCGCTCGGTGTGATCAGCAACTGGCCTCCGTCGCTCCTGGCCTCTCTTCAGCGCTGGGGAAACACACATCCCAAGAGCCCCTGCCTCACAGCGCTGGACAACACCGGCAAACCCGTCTACACACTCACATACGGTACGCCCGAAGCCATTTACTCAACAGTGCTTTCACAAACTGTGTACTCAAGATTCTGCCCGTCTTTCTTAAACTAGACTGATAGACTAATGCATTTGTAATCTTTAGTTCATGTTCAAAATCTGGCTAATATAAAGAAGTGCGCTCAATTGTACTGAATTATTAATTTATTTAATTATACTTGGCTACTTAAGTGCACTTTTAGGACTGTTTCTTAACACACTTAAGTACTTCTGTAATGTCAAATTAAAAGCTTAAATTTAAAGTACAGTTTAAATTGTAATGTTTTAGTAGTCTTTTGTCATGCGCTAAAGAAGTACGCGGTAACACTTTATTTTACAGGATCCTTTTTACATATTTTACATGTACTTACCATAGTAATAACAGTAAATCATGCATAATTACATCAACCAAACCCTAACCCTATGGTAAATACACGTTAATTAATATAACTCAGTACTTACATGTATAATTACACTGTAACAACGTCATCTTAAGATAAAGTGTAACCAAATACACTTATTTTGATGTGTTGACTAACATACTAAAGCACATGTGAAGTATTTTTACTGCAGTGTGTTATTCGATATTACATGTAAAGTTCATTTATATTAAATGTAATTTGCAACTTCATTACAAATATATACAATAAAAGCTCAACAGAAATGACACAAGTATATTTTAGTTTAGCATAAATGCTTGTCCAAGATGTCCGTGTCTTTCTTTCTTCAGTCGAAAAGAAATTAAGGTTTTTGATGAAAACATTCCAGGATTTTTCTCCATATAATGGACTTCAATGGGGTCCAAATGGCTCAAGGTCCAAATGAGAGTTTCAGTGCAGCTTCAAAGGGCTTTAAATGATTCCAGACGATGAATAAGGGTCTTATCAAGTGAAACGATCGCTCATTTAATGAATAAATAACAAAGTTTAAGTTTTATAAGCTCAAATGGTCGCCTAGTTCTGTTCTCGTGACTCTCCTGTTCAAATGCGTTCATCAAAATGAACGAATCTTTTCCGTGTCAATTCGTTCGTTTCATTCGTTGAATGAACCAAATGACACGAAAAAAGGTTTGTTCATTTTGATAAACGAGTTCGAACAGGAGAGTCACGAACGGCTGAAATCGTTTAAAGCCCTTTGAACAGTTTGCACTGAAACTCTCATTTGGACCTTGAACCGTTTGGACCCCATTGAAGTCCATTATATGGAGAAAATCCTGGAATGTTTTCTTCAAAAACCTTAATTTCTTTTCGACTGAAGAAAGAAAGACATGGACATCTTGGATGACATGGGGGTGAGTAAATTATCAGCAAAAGTTTTTTTTTTACTGAAGTCAAAAACACTAAAGTTCAGCCGATTGCATTTAATCTAAGTTTAAACTATGATACTTTTAATATAATTGCAATTACCATGCAATTATACCATTGCATTCAGATCCCGCTATATTCTTTTAAAGTATATTATTTCCATAATAAATACTCTTTTCAAGAGTGTGCTTCTGTTTCACAAGGGTAATCGTGTATGTGTGGACTGGTTTTACTGGTAATGGTGAATGAGCTGGTATTGATGAGTGAACAGAGAGCGCAGGACTGAATGTGTGTGTGTGTGTGTGTGTGTGTATAATCATGTGTTCACAGGGAAGTTGTGGACGCGGAGTCAGAAGCTTGCGTTTACGCTGCTGAATAAACTGAGCAGCAGGAATGAGCCACTGCTGCGGCCCGGAGACCGAGTGAGTGTGTGTGTGTGTGTGTGTGTGTTATCATCAGGGCTTCACACTCAACACACAATCAGTGCATCAGATCAGGGGTTTAAACGGGTCGTGATTTCGAGAACGATCATAAACATAGCATATGTTACCAAGATATCATATGATAGCTAATCAAACAAG
Source organism: Pimephales promelas (assembly GCF_016745375.1). The sequence goes on along the minus strand of NW_024121399.1, from coordinate 547,639 downwards.
TGTTTTCTAACTACTTAGCTACGCTAGTAGGCTAAGATGTTAGCTTGCTTGCTAAAGATGTTTAGTTTTTGATCATTTTTAGTTTTAATAATGTTTAAAATATCCAAAAGCCACTAGATCAGTGTTGTATATTTAGTCGATGACTTTTGTACTTACTTTATCCCAAGTGTTTCAAACAATGTTTACATCCGGAGAAATCGGGCGATTTTAACCAGTGTAATGTATAAATATGTAAATATAACTGTTAAATGTAACGATTTCTGCATATAAGCATAATAAAAACAGCCAGGTAAAATGTCCTCTTGTCTGCTCTGCTTCATACTACAGTAATGTTAATAAACTGTAATACATTTGCTCATCTATGAGCTCGAGTCCTCCTGTTGGATTGCTGTCCATCAGCTGTGGAGATGAAGACAACAACTCCCACAATCCCACGCTCATATACAGTGTCATCAAGCTACGTCTGTGTTATTGTTTTCAATTACTGACCTCTACTGGTCAAACTTACATACTGCGCCTTTAATTGCGGAAAAATGTACAAAATGACAAAAAAAAAAAAAAATACAGAAAATGTTATAATAATATATAAAGGATACTAGAATAACACTTAGTGACACACCAGAGTGATGGATGTTACAGGGTCAGAATAAAAGACATGATGCAAAAAACAGGATGATAAACAACAATAACACAAATCTGTTGCTCTGTCTCCACAGGTTGCCCTTGTGTTCCCGAACAACGATCCGGTGATGTTTATGGTGGCGTTTTACGGATGTCTGCTGGCAGAGCTGGTGCCGGTGCCCATAGAGGTGCCACTCACTCGAAAGGTGTTGATCAGCACACACACACACACACAACAGATAATACACCACCTGATGTCCTCTCACACCCTCATTATCCTTAAAACCAGCATCACGTTACCAAAACTGCAAACAGTATAAAAAAACAGGCTGCTAGTCAAATGATCATGTTGCTGTAACCCTCTTCACCGGGTCATTTTGACCCGAAACTCATTTTTTTAAAAAAACATTTGAAATTGAGTGTTCATCAATTCCCTTGGAGTTTTGTCGCACTTCAACCATGAATACACACAACATTTTGAATGGTTGAAAAGTAACAAATCCCTCCCTCGCGGGTCAATTTGACCCCCATAGGAATGAATTGAATGCGAGGAATGCTTCAGTACACATTTAAAAACCTAAAAATGCTCAAAATTCAAACTAAAAACGCTAAATCTTTACCAAAAAAAATTATGATATAACGTCTACGTGTGTATCTGAATGCATCCGAAGGAAGGCTGGCTTTAGGACCCAGAGGAACAGCTCATTTGCTCCATATAGACTAGAGCTATGAGGCCATCTAGTGGCAAGAGTCATGAATAGCATGTTATATTATTTTATTCCCACCAGAGGTCGGCAAAGACACCCAATGTGACATCATTTCAGCTGAATTAAAAGGGTTATGCATGAAATTGTGAGCATTATTTTGAATTTAATTACTAAATTAGTATTTTTTTTTATTACTTATAGATAAAATCTAGTAATTTAAAGGTAAATAATATATATATATATATATATATATATATATATATATGAAGAGTTCAGATGCAAAAGCCTCTAAGTGCCTTTTGAAATTTTCTTCTAAAATGATGATTTTTATCAAGCTTGTATATTTAAGTTCAGTAATTTCACTTAAATGGCAATGAAGATTACCTATTAATTGTTATTTAAGTGAAATTACTGAACTTAAATATACAAGCTTGATAAAAATCATCATTTTAGAAGAAAATTTCAAATGGCATTTAGAGGCTTTTGCATCTGAACTATATATATAAAGGATACAGCATATTAATACAGATATTGCACATGGTAAGTGGTGACTTATAAATAGAGTTATTCCACTTTATAAATAAAACTATTATTGTAATAACCCAGTCCTGTTCTCATGTGGCTCTCTGCACAGGCTTCAGTGAGATACAGTGGTTATGGGATTATTTTGTGAGTTTTTGAGTTCACACAGAGAGAGAGAGAGTATGTGAGTGCTGTGTGTGACTGTCTCTCGCCCCTCCGCAGGACGCCGGCGGGCAGCAGGTGGGCTTCCTCCTGGGCAGCTGCGGGGTCACGCTGGCTCTGACCACTGACGCCTGTCAGAAGGGCCTTCCTAAAGCTCAGACCGGGGAAGTGGTCACTTTTAAAGGTGGGTCATTAACACAAGCCAATTCAGTCATCAACTACTGACCCTCCCAAACCCACGAGACCTTCATTCACATTCAGAACACACATGAAGATGTTATTGATGAAATCTGTTGCCGTGGTGGAAACAGTGCAGCGCTTCAGGGTTGGATCATTATTGGCCGACGCTGGTCATGTGTGCGACGACCCAAAAATATCTTCATGTGTGTTCTGAAGATGAATGAAGGTCTTACGGGTTTGGGAGGGTCAGTAGTTGATGACTGAAATTTCATTTTTGGGTGAACTATCCCTTTAATAGTGCTGTTTCTAAGCCTGAGGTGTGTGTGTGTGTGTGTGTGTGTGTGTTCACAGGCTGGCCTCGACTGCTGTGGTTTGTCACGGATGGAAAGCATGTTGTAAAGCCTCCTAAAGACTGGCATCCTCCGATACGAGAAGCCGGCGATGAGATCGCGTACATCGAGGTCAGAGTCCACACACCACACACACACACACACACACACACACACACACTCACACACACACACACACACACACACTCTCACACACACACACTCACACAAACATCTATCTATGCCTGTCTCTCTATCTATCTATCTATCTATCTATCTATCTATCTATCTATCTATCTATCTATCTATCTATCTATCTATCTATCCATCCATCCATCCATCCATCTTTCTATCTATCTATCTATCTATCTATCTATCTATCTATCTATCTATCTATCTATCTATCTATCTATCTATCTATCTATCTATCTATCCATCTATCATCTATCTTTCTATCGATCTATCTATCTATCTATCTATCTATCTATCTATCTATCTATCTATCTATCTATCCATCCATCTATCATCTATCTTTCTATCGATCTATCTATCTATCTATCTATCTATCTATCTATCTATCTATCTATCTATCTATCTATCTATCTATCTATCTATCTATCTATCTATCTATCTATCCATCCATCTATCATCTATCTTTCTATCTATCTATCTATCTATCTATCTATCTATCTATCTATCTATCTATCTATCTATCTATCTATCTATCTATCCATCCATCCATCCATCCATCTTTCTATCTTTCTATCTATCTATCTATCTATCTATCTATCTATCTATCTATCTATCTATCTATCCATCCATCCATCCATCTATCATCTATCTTTCTATCTATCTATCTATCTATCTATCTATCTATCTATCTATCTATCTATCTATCTATCTATCTATCTATCTATCTATCTATCTATCCATCTATCCATCCATCCATCCATCTATCATCTATCTATCTATCTATCTATCTATCTATCTATCTATCTATCTATCTATCTATCCATCCATCCATCCATCTATCATCTATCTTTCTATCTATCTATCTATCTATCTATCTATCTATCTATCTATCTATCTATCTATCTATCTATCTATCTATCCATCTATCCATCCATCCATCTATCATCTATCTATCTATCTATCTATCTATCTATCTATCTATCTATCTATCTATCTATCTATCCATCTATCCATCCATCCATCCATCTATCATCTATCTTTCTATCTATCTATCTATCTATCTATCTATCTATCTATCTATCTATCTATCTATCTATCTATCTATCTATCCATCCATCCATCCATCCATCCATCCATCCATCCATCCATCCATCCATCCATCCATCCATCCATCCATCCATCCATCCATCTATCATCTATCTTTCTTTCTATCTATCCATCCATCAGTAATCTGTCCTCTTCCTCCACACAGTATAAGAGCAGTAAGGAGGGCAGCACGATGGGCATCACCGTGTCTCACGCTGCGATGTTATCTCACTGCCATGCGCTCACACAGGCCTGTGGATACACGGAGGGTGAGTGTGTGCGACACACACACACACACACACACACACACACACCGGCTCTTCTGAGACCGGCACTGCAGGTCTATGTGTCCCACTTCCCTCTCTAAATAAGTTCTCAGAAACCCCTAACACACTCCACACACACACAGTAAACACACACCGCTCTGTATCTCTTACACTGGGGTTGATTACACATGGAACTGTTATCAGGGGTATTACTGTAAGATCCACACAATGAAACATTCTTTAAAAGTTGAGATATGATTTATGATGTTTTACTTGCTGTATTTCTTGCTTTTTACATATATATTTTCCATCATATATCATGTTTCCTGTGATTTTTCCTCACGTGTACAGGCGAGATTATAACAAACGTGCTGGACTTCAAACGAGACGCCGGTCTGTGGCACGGGGTGCTCACGGTGAGTCTTCAGAAACACACACACTAGTGCGATCGACATCTGGTGACACACACACACACATGCTTACAAAGATCGATACCCTCACACTCATCCAGCTGTCTCTTGCTTTCCCATCCGGTGTCCTTGGCAACGGCTGTCGTGGTGATGTGTGTGTGTTCAGAGTGTGATGAACCGACTGCACGTGATCAGCATCCCATACTCTCTGATGAAGGTCAACCCTCTCTCCTGGATACAGAAAGTCCACACCTATAAAGGTGAGTGTGTGTGTGTGTGTGTGTCATGGGCTTTTAACTCTGAGCTATGGCCACTTACACGTGGATGAACCAAATGGTATAGTTGCTGAACTGATGTAAAACTTTGTTTAGGAATTGGTATCTTGAAATGAATCAACTTGTATCGACAGACTTTTATAATGTTACCAAAGATAAAAATAAATGCTTTTCCATGAAGCATTGCTTGGTCACTGGTTGAGCTAAACTGGTATTATCTAATTGTGTAGTTCAATTTAACAGATATTCAACATAATTCATGTGTGAGAGTCCAACAGAAGGACAAAACCAGTCAAACATCCACTGATCTGACAACTCAGAGTTCTAGATACTAAACTATAGCAAATAAACTGTGATGATGTGAGAAATGTTGAGGGTGAAATTTTGGTATGACTAAGGATTTTTAGACAGTGCTGTATATTTCTTCAAATTATTTCTCCATATTATCTGAATCATGAGGATTTATTCACAATATTTAAAAAGACTCACTGTTCCACCTACTGGTGTAATGATGTAACTACAGGGGTGTGTGTGTGTGTGAAATTTCCACTGCGAAAAATCTTATTTATAACATTCTTACAAAGATACATTTAGATTTGATGAAAACAGAACATTGTGAAGTGAAAGTACACAGGATTGCTGTAGATTTTGGACATGTAATTTTAAGTGTGCTAGTTGGTATATACACAGAATCCAGACAGTAAACACCTACGTATTTCTCCCCACAGCTGTTATTATATCTTATATTTTAGCAGCTAAAATTGCTGTCAAGTCAGCATCCATGAGCACAACTGTCTATTTACAGCATAACCTCTAATGTTAGTGGATTATCACTGAGTGTGAGTGTTGACTCTTCACCCAGCGCGTGTCGCAGTGGTGAAGTCCCGGGACATGCACTGGTCGCTGTTAGCCCAGCGGGATCAGAGGGACATCAGTCTCAGTTCCCTCCGCATGCTCATCGTGGCTGACGGAGCCAATCCCTGTGAGTGAACGCTTGCACGTCCTCAGAGTGAAACTCATGCTGGACTGTCGCCGGGTCGGCTAACTTCACTGTGTGTGTGTGTCGAAACGCAGGGTCTATTTCGTCTTGTGACGCCTTCCTGAACGTCTTCCAGGCCCGCGGACTGCGTCCCGAGGCGATCTGCCCGTGTGCGAGCTCCTCCGAGGCCATGACCGTCGCCATCCGCAGGTACACTGGCCACACCACAGCTGATATACAACACATTACAGCTAATACACACTAACACAATAAACACCAACACATAACAGCTAATACACACCAACACATTACAGCTAATACACACTAACACATCACAGCTAATACACACTAACACATTACAGCTAATACACACTAACACAATAAACACCAACACATAACAGCTAATACACACCAACACATTACAGCTAATACACACTAACACATTACAGCTAATACACACTAACACATTACAGCTAATACACACTAACACATTACAGCTAATACACACTAACACATTACAGCTAATACACACTAACACATTACAGCTAATACACACCAACACATTACAGCTAATACACACTAACACATTACAGCTAATACACACTAACACATTACAGCTAATACACACTAACACATTACAGCTAATACACACTAACACATTACAGCTAATACACACTAACACATTACAGCTAATACACACTAACACATTACAGCTAATACACACTAACACATTACAGCTAATACACACCAACACATTACAGCTAATACACACTAACACATTACAGCTAATACACACTAACACATTACAGCTAATACACACTAACACAATAAACACCAACACATAACAGCTAATACACACCAACACATTACAGCTAATACACACTAACACATTACAGCTAATACACACTAACACATTACAGCTAATACACACTAACACATTACAGCTAATACACACTAACACATTACAGCTAATACACACTAACACATTACAACTAATACACACTAACACATTACAACTAATACACACCAACACATTACAGCTAATACACACTAACACATTACAGCTAATACACACTAACACATTACAGCTAATACACACTAACACATTACAGCTAATACACACTAACACATTACAGCTAATACACACCAACACATTACAGCTAATACACACTAACACATTACAGCTAATACACACTAACACATTACAGCTAATACACACTAACACAATAAACACCAACACATAACAGCTAATACACACCAACACATTACAGCTAATACACACTAACACATTACAGCTAATACACACTAACACATTACAGCTAATACACACTAACACATTACAGCTAATACACACTAACACATTACAGCTAATACACACCAACACATAACAGCTAATACACACCAACACATTACAGCTAATACACACTAACACATTACAGCTAATACACACTAACACATTACAGCTAATACACACTAACACATTACAACTAATACACACTAACACATTACAACTAATACACACCAACACATTACAGCTAATACACACTAACACATTACAGCTAATACACACTAACACATTACAGCTAATACACACCAACACATTACAGCTAATACACACTAACACATTACAGCTAATACACACTAACACATTACAGCTAATACACACTAACACAATAAACACCAACACATAACAGCTAATACACACCAACACATTACAGCTAATACACACTAACACATTACAGCTAATACACACTAACACATTACAGCTAATACACACTAACACATTACAGCTAATACACACTAACACATTACAGCTAATACACACTAACACATTACAACTAATACACACTAACACATTACAACTAATACACACCAACACATTACAGCTAATACACACTAACACATTACAGCTAATACACACCAACACATTACAGCTAATACACACTAACACATTACAGCTAATACACACTAACACATTACAGCTAATACACACTAACACATTACAGCTAATACACACTAACACATTACAGCTAATACACACCAACACATTACAGCTAATACACACTAACACATTACAGCTAATACACACTAACACATTACAACTAATACACACTAACACATTACAACTAATACACACCAACACATTACAGCTAATACACACTAACACATTACAGCTAATACACACTAACACATTACAGCTAATACACACTAACACATTACAGCTAATACACACTAACACATTACAGCTAATACACACCAACACATTACAGCTAATACACACTAACACATTACAGCTAATACACACTAACACATTACAGCTAATACACACTAACACAATAAACACCAACACATAACAGCTAATACACACCAACACATTACAGCTAATACACACTAACACATTACAGCTAATACACACTAACACATTACAGCTAATACACACTAACACATTACAGCTAATACACACTAACACATTACAGCTAATACACACTAACACAATAAACACCAACACATAACAGCTAATACACACCAACACATTACAGCTAATACACACTAACACATTACAGCTAATACACACTAACACATTACAGCTAATACACACTAACACATTACAGCTAATACACACCAACACATTACAGCTAATACACACTAACACATTACAACTAATACACACCAACACATTACAGCTAATACACACTAACACATTACAGCTAATACACACTAACACATTACAGCTAATACACACCAACACATTACAGCTAATACACACTAACACATTACAGCTAATACACACTAACACATTACAGCTAATACACACTAACACAATAAACACCAACACATAACAGCTAATACACACCAACACATTACAGCTAATACACACTAACACATTACAGCTAATACACACTAACACATTACAGCTAATACACACTAACACATTACAGCTAATACACACTAACACATTACAGCTAATACACACTAACACATTACAACTAATACACACTAACACATTACAACTAATACACACCAACACATTACAGCTAATACACACTAACACATTACAGCTAATACACACTAACACATTACAGCTAATACACACTAACACATTACAGCTAATACACACTAACACATTACAGCTAATACACACTAACACATTACAGCTAATACACACTAACACAATACAGCTAATACACACTAACACATTACAGCTAATACACACTAACACATTACCCCAGATAGCAAACTGACATTGAATCAACGTGGAAACAACGTCTCTCATGACATTGAAACAACGTTGATTTTGCTCATCGAATTAACGTTGAACCAACGTCAGACGCGGCATTCTTCAAAGCTAAATGAAAATCGAAAATTGGTTTGCTTTCATAACGTTGAAACAACGCTTTGATTTCAAGTTGATTTTCCGTTAGTTTTGAAAGAATGACGCGTCTGACGTTGGTTCAACGTTAATTCGATGAGCAAAACAATGTCAGATCAACGTTGTTTCGATGTCATATTTCCACGTTGATTCAATGTCAGTTTGCTATCTGGGACAGCTAATACACACCAACACATTACAACTAATACACACTAACACATTACAACTAATACACACTAACACATTACAACTAATACACACTAACACATCACAGCTAATACACACTAACACATCACAGCTAATACACACCAACACATTACAACTAATACACACTAACACATTACAGCTAATACACACTAACACATTACAGCTAATACACACTAACACATCACCGTTGAAGCTTGTTTCCGCTTAACATTGAATTTGCATATATGGCATAATGCTCAGGTGTGCATAACAAAACCAGCTCCGGGTGTGTTTGTGTGTGTGTTCAGGCCTCCAGAGATGGGTGTTCCTCCCCCGGGTAAAGCGGTGTTGTCCATGAGCGGTCTGAGTTACGGCGTGATCCGGGTCGACACCGAGGAGAAGCTCTCCGTTCTCACGGTGCAAGATGTCGGACAGGTCATGCCTGGAGGTGCGTCTCTTCACTCTTACGCTGTGTTTAATATTAATAATATTAATCATTTGGAGACTATGAATATGAACCGTTGTGCCGCTGCTTATATTGACCACGCTGTAAAAATGCCCAAACGCTATTTCTACATCATCATCGCACATGCGCAGTGCTTTCAGTTTCACTTCTCAATACGATCAAATGTCCACATGTTCCCTCGATCGGATTAGAAAAGGAAGAAACCTCATCTTTCAATCCCATCGAAAGTACGTTGGGATCGAGCTCATTTGGATCGGTTAAGGTGTTTACATGAAGGCTTTTCAGTCTGATTGAGCCGTCAATCCGATTAAGCCTAAGTCCCTCCACCATGTGACCTTATTTCGGAAAAATATTGAATGGTAGTCAATGGCGAGAGACAACAAATATTTTGATCTGGTTTGAATTGTGCCCTGAATTACACATATGATGTTTGTCAATTTAAAAGATACATTTTAAAGTAAAGAAAGTCGCAGTTTGATGTAAAACCGTTGAGGTATAAGACTGTGAAAATACGTAATTACAAAGACTACAAATCCCAAAGGCGCACATTTTCTCTCATGAATGAAGCTAACTTTACTGAGGCTAATGTCTGTCATTGTTTCTACAGTCTTACGTTATAATCGTAACGTTACGAGTGTTTTGTACCAAACTGCACACACACGAGCAGCGGATCTCGCTCGTTGTTTCGCTTCCCGGGAGATGTAGTTCATAGAGCGATTTTCACATAAATCTAAATGTTACTCTTCTGTTTTATGACAAAATGTGACGTTTTTGACTTTAGGAATTATCTGTTAAATTGACAAACATCATATGTGTAATCGAGGGCACAGCTCAGACGGAATAAAAGGATAAGTTGTCTCTCGCCATTGACTACCATTCATATTTTTTCCGAAATAAGGTCCCATGAGCCGGAAGCGGAGGGGCGGGACAAAAGCATTGTAAACTTCAACTAATTGCATTTAAAATCCATTTAAACTGTATTTTTGTATTTATTATTTCAATTAAGTGAATTAGATCATTCGTGTGAATTTTTGTGAATTTTAGTGAATTTTTTTTTTTGGAGATATCAACTTTAAATATGAAACATGACTTGTTTAGATTTATGACTTTGATTTTCTCCTCACAGTTTTAGAGTAAAACATGTTTTGGAAAATATATATTTAATATAAAAATGTAAAATATTATTGTTGTGCACTTTTCATAATAATACAATAATACAATCCCTTTTTATACTTCAGCAATAATCTGCCATGTGTCGTCTTTAAAAAGAGACCAAACTGATCCAAAACATCCAGATTTAGGATTTGGAGATTTCATTGTCAGGTCTATGCTGAAAAAACAATGTATAAATGGATTATAACTACTGTATAAATATAATTTAGTACCATTAAATCCCATAAAAAAATGATCAAACTAAAATATAGTACATTATAAGGAAGCGGAGGGGCGGGACTTAGGCTCTCTATTACTAACGGATTATTTGTTTGCATGTGAGCGTAGCCACTGATCCATAGACTGATAGACAGATGTGAATAGAGTGATGGAGCTTTGAGTGGATGTAGATGGTCTTAACGCTCTCCTGTGTGTGTGCAGCGCTGGTGTGTGTGATCCGGCTGGAGGGAACGCCGTACCTGTGTCGAATGGATGAGGTGGGAGAGATCTGTGTGAGCTCCAACAGTACGGGGATCTCTTACTACGGTCTGCCAGGAATGACCAAGAATGTCTTTGAGGTGAGTGTTGGAGGCTCCAGGGATTTCGAAACATTGTGTTGGCCTTAACAAATTTCAATCAATAATGGGAGTTAGGGCTGAAGGATTTGGGAAAGACAACAAAAACAATTAACTGTTCACAAAGACCCGCCCCCTTACTGTTGCTAAAAATACATCGCGGAGCAGAGACGACTCAGACCAGCTTACTTGTCTCAACTTTCAAATTTGGTACATTTTTAGAGAAACCTAAACAATAAATAGTATTTAGTGGCTGTTTAATGTGTCTGACAGATCGCTAGAGCCTCAGTTGAAGCTGCTCCTTCTAGTTCATTTATAGCATCAGATAAACGTGAATGAACATCAGAAGGAATGTTGTTTTAACCGCGGAAAAACGTCAATACACACCGTTTCTCAAGTTCAAATCCACTTACGTTAATCTAATATGTCTCCTGACTGCTTTGTCAGACAAATGGCGGATTCGGCGAATGGGGGATTATGATTGGTCAGATCGCCTGTCAATCACACTCAGTGCAGTGCTTGTTTGTAGGGCTGCACAATTTGGATAAATTATGCATCAATTTGACTTAATTATTATTATTAGTAGTAGTATTTAACTGTAAAATAACAAATTGACTATTTAAGAAAAATATAATGAAGTAAAAAATAATAATAATTAACACCTATTTGAAATGCATAAAAAATGTCAATGGATTTGATTTGCACAGTTTAAAATGAACTAATAAAAGGGTACAAAAGTTAAGATTTCTGTAATAGTGCTAATAAACTAAATTTATTTTAATATCGCAAACGGGTTTGTATATTTATCATCAATAAATTAAATTTCTTTCAGTCTCATACATTTGAATTACAGCTATCTCTTTAAAAGAGCTTCTCTCGCAGGGCCACGCTTCTCTGTGAAACATGCGGCGCACAGATTTATTTCCTTAAATCTCAGCCTTCACGATTTGATGATGGCACTGAAGCCATAACGCAATTTCAGCTTTATTTTAATTAAACATGGTTGGGATTTTGGTTAACTTCAGTGACTCAAAAAGATTAAATCTGATTAATTCAGGGGTCCTTTCTGCAAGTTAAGGCCCTCGCACACTGAGTCCGAAATTTTCATTTGTGTTTATTCGTATTTATGATTCGGTGGCTGTGAATTGTCTAAACCAGTGGTTCTCAAACTTTTTCAGGAGGAGGCCCCCTTGTGTAGGGTGAATCCTTTTGTGGCCCCCCAAAAGAAAACTCATAACGAAAACATCCTCAAACGTACAATTTTACTTACAAATTTTAGATTGTACCAAAAACAAATGAATTTGTACAATGCTGGAACAACAGTTCTGTTTGTAGCTTTATGTCTTTGAATATACAAAATTAGTTAAATTGTACATTTCATTAAATATAACATTTTTTTAATAAAAAATAGTTTTGACAGTTAACAGTAATATTGTCTGAAAAGTGCAACAAAAGTATTGAATACTGAACATTTGTAATGTTCATAGTAAAAGATAAACACTGAAAAATTAATTTGCTGATTGTAAAAAAGTGCATTAAACTTCTTACATTAAGGTAGTAAATGACAGTCGCTCAAGTTTGGTTTGCAAATTTGAACAGCAATCTGTTTTTTCAGCAAGAAACAAAAAAAAAAAATTCTACTCTACTTAAAGAAATACTTTTTCAATATAGAAGACATAGAATTTTATACAAGTTTTACAATATAAAAGAAATCATGCAATGCAGATTTCACATAGGACAATCCAAACTTACATACAGGTAAAATAATTTTTTTAAATAATTTCATATTCTAGAATTTCTTTGCGGCCCCCCTAGCGCCATCTAGTGGCCCCCCAGGGGGCCACGGCCCCCAGTTTGAGAACCGCTGCTCTAAACACCTTTCAGACTGCTCGCTACGGACGCGAAAAACACAGAAAACTGAACCCAATCCGATTGTTTTTTATGACAGACAAAAGTTTCGGTGGCAGTGTGCAAGCGTGATTGACATAACATGAGCTTGTATTTATTTTTTAACGTGCGAAATTTTGGATGCACATTTCGGCCTTTACATTAAAGGAGAAGTTCACTTCAGAATTAAAATATCCTGATAGTTTACTCACCACCACGTCATACAAGATGTTCACGTTATTCTTTCTTCAATGGAAAAGAAATGAAGGTTTTTGAGGAACACACTCCCGGATGTTTCTCCATATAGTGTCTTCAGTGGTCCAGATGTGAGTTTCAGTGCAGATTCAAAGACAATAAGATCAGAATAAGAGTCTGATCTAGACAAACCAGCCGACATTTACAACGAAATACACATTTATATGCTTCAGGACATTTTAATTCTGAAGTGAACTACTCCTTTAATAACTTCATTGAATTGTTCACTCATTAAAATTGTTAATTAACGACTGAAGTCTTGCTATTATTCAAGCCTATAAATCTCCTAAGTGAATCTAGAAAGCCTTACTGTATGTTATTTTGTGCTGTCTTTAAAGCAACATTAAGAGTCAGCGTCCACAGCTTGTGACTTTTATTGTGAAATAAACACTCTGTTCCAGACCATTCCCGTGACATCATCAGGATCTCCCATCAGCGACCGGCCCTTCACACGCACGTCTCTCCTGGGCTTCATCGGCCCGGTGCGTTCTCTCACACGTCTTTAAAGCCCTCGTGTTTCAGAGCTGATGTTTGAGGATGTGTGTGTGGCGTTGCAGGATAATCTGGTGTTTGTGGTGGGAAAGCTGGACGGGCTGATGAGGGTGAGCGGGCGATGTCATAACGCAGACGACGTGGTGGCCACCGCGCTGGCCGTCGAGCCCATGAAGTTCGTGTACAGAGGACGGTAAATGCACTGCCTGTGACCTTTGACCTGATATTTAGCAGAGTAATGGGTAACACTTTACTTGAAGGGGTGTGCATAAGACTGAATATGAAGGAGGGCTTATGCATGTTTATAACAACTGTCATTAAAGGGTTAGTTCACCCAAAAATTGTACTCACCCTCATGTTGTTCCAACCCCGTAAGACCTTCGTTCATCTTCGCGACACAAATTAAGATATTTAAGATATTAAGATCGCTCCTGCATACAGTCCATAGGCTTCTTGAGGGAATGACACTTGCTGGCATCGAAAAGTCATTAAAGACATCGTTAAAATAGTCCAAGTGACTACAGGGGCTCAATCTTAAGTTTATCAAACGACGAGAACACTTTTGTGCGCAAAAACAAACAAAAATAATGACTTTATTTCAACTATTCACTTCCTTCTCCATGAGCCTGTAGTCAGTTAACGTAGTGTGATTGCGTAGAGCTACGTCACACGTAGGCTCACTATTGGCCGACGCTGGTCATGTGTGTGTGATGCGTGTGACGTACAATAACAGAAGCTTACGCTATTAAACTAGTAACCTGACTCGCGCAGAGGGAGAAATAAACCAATAGTTGAAATAAAGTCGTTATTTTTGTTGTTTTTTTGCGCACAAAAGTGTTCTCGTCGTTTGATAAATTTAAGATTGAGCCCCTGTAGTCACTTGGACTATTTTAACGATGTCTTTAATGACTTTTCGAGGACAGCAAGAGCCAGTCCCTCAAGAAGCCTATGGACTGTATGCAGGAGCGATCTTAATATCTTAAATATCTTAATTTGTGTTGCGAAGATGAACGAAGGTCTTACGGGGTTGAACAACATGAGGGTGAGTAAATACTGACAGAATTTTCATTTTTGGGTGAACTATCCCTTTAAGTGTCTCTGCTCGGGTTGTGATGTGGTTCTGTGTTGTCAGGATTGCAGTTTTCTCTGTTTCGGTTCTGCACGATGAGCGCATTGTTGTGGTGGCGGAACAGAGACCAGACGCTTCAGAAGAGGACAGCTTCCAGTGGATGAGCCGAGTGCTGCAGGTGAACACACACACACACATATGTATCAGCCCACATCTGGATGTGTACCGGATCTGGGCCGGATATGGACCGACACTATGTTGTTGTCTGGAATACACACACACACACACACACACATTATGTTAATTCAATCATGATAATAAAGACCGGATAAGTTTGTACAAAGTACACACCCCCCGCTCTGTCCCTCTCAGGCCATCGACAGCATCCATCAGGTGGGTGTGTACTGTCTGGCTCTGGTCCCGGCCAACACACTCCCCAAAGCTCCCCTGGGCGGCATCCACATCTCCGAGAGCAAGCAGCGCTTCCTGGAGGGAGCCCTACACCCCTGCAACGTGCTCATGTGCCCTCACACCTGCGTCACCAACCTGCCCAAACCCCGCCAGAAGCAGCCCGGCACCGGTCAGTGTGTGTGTGTGTGTACTGTCCGCTGTGCTGCATCTCACACGTCACATGACCTGTCCAATTAAAATTCGAATTTTCGATATTATTCGAATTTCAAACAAAACTGCACATTTCGGATTGTTGGTTTGAACTTGAGGAGCTGGAGGCATGATGCGTAACGGACGCGGTGTGTGTTTGGTAGTTTATCCAGTTCATATCTATCTAATGTGAAAATGGCGGGAAAAGACTATACTGACGAAAACACAGAGTTGGAGGCAAAATTTGTGCAACGACACACTTGACCATTTTACATCAGTTAGAGTGGAGTGTGTATTTGTGTGTGTGTGTGTGTGTGTGTTTTCATCAGCTGGAAAGAGCCAACAGAAAGCGCTCAGATTGTGTTTTTGATGAAAATGTAGATGTAGATCGTAGTGAGGAGAAGTGGAGTGCTTCTGAATGGCTTCTTGTGTTCATGTTCATTACGCTGTGTGTTGAAGTGTGTGTTCTCACACTGACAGTTTTATGCACTTTTGTAACCTAATTTTCCTTTCATGCACATTAAGGAACTTATATATTATTTTAGAACAATTTACAAAAGTTAATGCACTTTAAAAAGTGAACGTCATTTAGTTTCAATAAAAGATGAGATGCTTGATTGGTTTATATTTGCAGATTGCGCTCGCTTGCGTCCTCTAGTGGGCATAGGAGACAACACAGTACCTTTATACTCTAACATTAAAGTATTGCCTTTAGAATTCAAGTATAATTTGGATTTTGAAAGAAATAAAAATGGAGCTGTTCATCCGCTTTGACATCCCTAACCTGCCGTCTCTGTGCTTTCAGAGGTGGGTCCTGCGTCCATGATCGTGGGAAACCTGGTGGCAGGAAAGAGAATTGCTCAGGCCTGTGGGAGAGACGTGTCTCAGCTGGAAGACCATGATCAGGTGACGCACAGCACAACCTCCCGAACCACTGACAGCACAGGAGCACTTTAAAAAGAGAAAAATATACTCTCAAATATGCTTAACCCGGGGTTTCGGTCAAAAATATTCAATTAAATGTACTATATTTTAGTTTGATCTTTTTTTTATGGGATTTAATGGTACTAAATTATATTTATACAGTAGTTATAATCCATGTATACATTTTTTTTCAGCATAGACCTGACAATGAAATCTCCAAATCCTAAATCTGGATGTTTTGGATCAGTTTGGTCTCTTTATTAAAGACAACACATGGCAGATTATTGCTGAAGTATAAAAAGTGAACTTGAAAAAGTTATAAATGTATTGTTATGAAAAGTGCTCAACAACAACATTTTACATTTTTATATTAAATATATATTTTCCAAAACATGTTTTACTCTAAAACTGAGGAGAAAATCAAAGTCATAAATCTAAACAAGTCATGTTTCATATTTGAAGTTGATATCTCAAAAAAAAAAAATGAAATTTTGACTTTCAGAAAGTTTAACTTAGCCTGAAATAATGAAAATGAATGAATGAATGAATGAATGAATTAATTAACTGAAATAATAAATACAAAAATACAGTTTAAATTGATTTTAAATGCAATTAGTTGAAGTTTAGAATGGTTTTGTGACCCAGTTAAGAACATCTTTATATGTAATATAAAGTTAATATGAACTAACAATGATCAATACTTTTAAAGTATTTATTAAGGTAAATTAATGCTAAATTCAAGATTTATAAATACATAATTATAACAGTTGTATTTAATGCCACTGACCTGAAGCATCACCAACACCATACACATGTTGTATTTTAAACATAGATTAATAACTAAAGCATTGCTCATTGTTATTTCATCCATTAACTAACATGAGCTATACATGGATACATACACATTTGAACAATATCGAAGATACTTTAAAGTAAAACGTTTGACTTGTCATTATTACAGGGCACCTTTTAATGTCGTGTTAGAGCACTCATTGATGTGCAGGATTATCTGCAAGTTTAATATAGTTGTTGTGATTGAATGTTGTCTGAATCTGTGTGTTGTGTAGTTCCTGTATCTGCAGGACGTCCTGCAGTGGAGAGCTCAGGCCACTCCAGACCATCCTCTGTTTCTGCTGCTCAACGCCAAGGTATCTCTCGCCCGCTAACGTCTCGCATATGTGTATTACTCGCTGCCACGGCGCCCATGGGTCGATGTGCATATTTGTTATGTCACTTAGATTTGATTTGATGCCGCTGTTCGCGCTGAACTCTTCTCCTCTATTGGTTATTTATATTAAACAGCAGACTTAATATTTATCCGTCTCTGGTCATGATTTGGAGATTATGAATATGAACCGTTGTGT
This sequence comes from Pimephales promelas, assembly GCF_016745375.1. The sequence goes on along the minus strand of NW_024121399.1, from coordinate 529,570 downwards.
CGCTGCTTATATTGATCACGCAGTAAAAATGCCCGTCGTGTAGCTATATCTACATCATCATCGCATATGCGCAGTGCTTTCAGTTTCACTTCTCAATACCATCAAATGTCCACATGTTCCCTCGATCGGATTAAAACAGGAAGAAACCTCCTCCTTCAATCCGATCGGTTAAGGTGTTTACATCAAGGCTTTTCAGTCCGATTATAAGGGTCCATGTGTGTGTGTGTGTGTTCAGGGCACGGTGGCCAACACAGCGTCGTGTGTGCAGCTGCACAAGCGTGCGGAGCGAGTGGCGGTGGCGCTGATGGAGCGAGGCCGACTGAACACTGGAGATCATGTGGCACTGGTGTATCCTCCCGGTGAGAGAGGACGACACTCACACACTGAGGTCTGATCAAGGCTTTCTTCTCGCTGGTCTTCACTCCTCTGTCCTCTACTCTACAGGTATTGATCTGATCGCCACTTTCTACGGCTGCCTGTACGCCGGCTGCGTCCCCGTGACCGTCAGGCCTCCGCACCCGCAGAACTTAACCACAACCCTGCCCACCGTCAAGATGATCGTGGAGGTGAGGATCGTGGTGTTTCTATGTTTACACACTTTGCTGAGGAAGTTCGTGTAAGACAAATCTGAAATAGCACCTCATCACAGTACACGAGATCCAGGGGGCGGTTTTAGATCCAGATCTAATGGGCGGAGATGGATAGGTTTAGGGGTGGGGTTAGGGATCAGGGGGTAGAGATGGGTAGGATTAGGGGTGGGGTTTGGGATCAGGGGGTGGAGATAGGTAGGATTAGGGGTGGAGTTAGGGATCAGGGGGTGGAGATAGGTAGGATTAGAGGTGGAGTTAGGGATCAGGGGGCGGAGATGGGTAGGATTAGGGGTGGGGTTAGGGATCAGGGGGTGGAGATGGATAGGATTAGGGGTGGAGTTAGGGATCAGGGGGTGGAGATAGGTAGGATTAGAGGTGGAGTTAGGGATCAGGGGGCGGAGATGGGTAGGATTAGGGGTGGGGTTAGGGATCAGGGGGTGGAGATGGGTAGGATTAGGGGTGGGGTTAGGGATCAGGGGTGGAGATGGATAGGTTTATGGGTGGGGTTGGGGATCAGGGGGTGGAGATAGGTAGGATTAGAGGTGGAGTTAGGGATCAGGGGGTGGAGATAGGTAAGATTAGGGGTGGGGTTAGGGATCAGGGGTGAAGATGGGTAGGATAAGGGGTGGAGTTAGGGATCAGGGGTGAAGATGGGTGGGGTTAGGGATCAGGGGGTGGAGAGGGTAGGATTAGGGGTGGGGTTAGGGATCAGGGGTGGAGAGGGTAGGATTATGGGTGGGGTTAGGGATCAGGGGTGGAGATAGGTAGGTTTAAGGGTGGGGTTGGGATCAGGGGGTGGAGATAGGTAGGATTAGGGGTGGAGTTAGGGATCAGGGGGCGGAGATGGGTAGGATTAGGGGTGGGGTTAGGGATCAGGAGGTGGAGATGGGTAGGATTAGGGGTGGGGTTGGGGATCAGGGGGTGGAGATAGGTAGGATTAGGGGTGGAGTTAGGGATTAGGGGTGGAGATGGATAGGTTTAGGGGTGGGGTTAGGGATCAGGAGGTGGAGATGGGTAGGATTAGGGGTGGGGTTAGGGATCAGGGGGTGGAGATAGGTAGGATTAGGGGTGGGGTTAGGGATCAGGGGGTAAGATGGGTGGGATTAGGGGTGGGGTAAGGGATCAGGGGTGGAGATGGATAGGGTTGGGGTTTAGGGGATCAGGAGGTGGAGATGGATAGGTTTATGGGTGGGGTTAGGGATCAGGGGGTGGAGATGGGTAGGATTAGGGGTGGGGTTAGGGATCGGGGTGGAGATGGTGGGATTAGGGGTGGGTTAGGAATCAGGGGGTGGAGATGGTAGGGTTGGGGTTAGGGATCAGGTCAGGTGGAGATGGATAGGTTTATAGGGTGGGGTTAGGGATCAGGGGGTGGAGATGGGTAGGATTAGGGGTGGAGTTAGGATCGGGGGTGGAGATGGGTGGGATTAGGGGTGGGGTTAGGGATCAGGGGGTGGAGATAGGTAGGATTAGGGGTGGGTTAGTGATCGGGGGTGGAGATGGGTGGGATTAGGGGTGGGGTTAGGGATCAGGGGTGGAGATGGATAGGGTTGGGGTTAGGGATCAGGAGGTGGAGATGGATAGGTTTAGGGGTGGGGTTAGGGATCAGGGGGTGGAGATAGGTAGGATTAGGGGTGGGAGTTAGTGATCAGGGGTGGAGATGGGTGGGATTAGGGGTGGGGTTAGGAATCAGGGGGTGGAGATGGATAGGGTTGGGGTTAGGGATCAGGAGGTGGAGATGGATAGGTTTATGGGTGGGGTTAGGGATCAGGGGGTGGAGATGGGTAGGATTAGGGGTGTGGTTAGGGATCAGGTGTGGAGATAGGTAGGATTAGAGGTGGAGTTAGGGATCAGGGGGGCGGAGATGGGAGGATTAGGGGTGGGGTTAGGGATCAGGGGGTGGAGATGGATAGGTTTAGGGGTGGAGTTAGGGATCAGGGGCGGGGGGATGGGTACAATTAGGGGTGGGGTTAGGGATCAGGGGGGGGGATGGGTACGATTAGGGGTGGGGTTAGGGATCAGGGGGCGGGGATGGGTACGATTAGGGGTGGAGTTAGGGATCAGGGGGCAGAGATGGGTAGGATAAGGGGTGGTGTTAGGGAACAGGGGGCGGAGATGGGTAGGTTTAGGTATATGTAAGGTGGTTACAGAATTTCGTGCTCTGCAGTGAGGACCATCTTCAAATCTGCGCGGATTCAGTGCATATACGCAACTCGTGAGTCCTCATGATATATTAATCATGCAGATTAGAGCGCAGAATCTGCTCATTTCTGGTTTACTCGAACACACACGTCACTACGCAACAAATAACGGCGCGCTTGTTCACTTGCATTGAAGTAATAGCGAATATTAAAAAGCATTTGGTGAACAGAAAAGAAATTGTTATTTACCAGCATCCTACATGTTCTGTGTGCTGTACTGATCTGTCCACCTTAAACACATTTTGGTAAAAATCAAACAAATAGTTGTTAAAATCGATTCCCTTTTTCGTTTTCGATACTTGTTGGTTCGACACTGGTTGGTCCGATCGATTGTGCAATCAATTTTTGAACGTAAAGTGACAGCCCTAATACATTTATTAAATTAAATTTAACATATCAACTGGTTCTGCAAACAAATAATGCCATTTGCTTTTCAATAATCAAATGGATTTTCAATAATTCATTTTTGCAATTTATTTAATGCCGTTCTGGGACCACTGTTGATAAGATTTCAGTAAGGTCTTACTCAACATAACTAAACATGTCTGAAATCTTAATAAGACTGATGAGCATTACTTTGTCCTGTAGCTGCTCTATCCTCTGTATATCAGCAGTGTCTGATCGTTGATCACTCTCTTGTGACTGTAACTGTACTCTTATGATTGACAGGTCAGTAAGTCTGTATGTATTCTGACAACACAAGCAATAATGAAACTACTGAAATCCAAAGAGGCCGCGGCTGCTGTGGACGTGAAAGCGTGGCCGTTGATACTGGACACGGGTAAAGACATCACTTACACCATTGTACTATTGTATAATTCCCATTGTATGTAAAATTAATGTTAAAGATCCCCTATTGTGCCTCTTTACAAAGTATTAGTTCCTGTCTCTATGAAGCCCCTCCTTCTGAAAAGCACGCTGTGCTCTGATTGGTCAGCTGGAGTGGTGTGTTGTGATTGGTCGAGCACTTTGAGTGTGTTTGGGAAATGTCCCGACCCTTACCATATACCATCAGGCCCCGCCCCTTTATGTTGTGAATGAATTATTATAATGAGGAATATTCGTTCCCGGAAGGAAATCAAGACTACAATGGAGGTGTTTCATGAGTTCAGAAACACTGACACTGATATAGAGAAAAACTGGAGCTTTTTCACGCTCAACCAGCAACATCACACACTAAAGAAAGTGAAAAAAAAGCATGATACGTCTTGTTTAAATAAGGTTTATTGGTTCCATTTCAGATGATCTCCCAAGAAAGAGGATTCCCCAGATCTACAAACCCCCCACCCCAGAGATGCTCGCCTACCTGGACTTCAGTGTGTCCACCACAGGAATCCTGGCTGGGGTCAAGGTGATTCTGACTAACCCATCATCATCATCATCATCATCATCTGAGAATGTGGGATGGCACTTCTAACAGCATGTGTTTGTCTCAGATGTCCCATGCTGCCACCAGTGCCTTGTGTCGCTCTATCAAGCTGCAGTGTGAGCTGTACCCGTCCCGCCAGATCGCCATCTGCCTGGACCCCTACTGTGGCCTGGGCTTTGCCCTCTGGTGTCTCTGCAGGTGAGAGACCATCATCACGCCTGCTTCGGCTGGCAGACCAGTACAATCATGTTAAAGGGATAGGTCACCCAAAAATGAAAATTAGGATTTACTCACTCTCAAGTCATGCTTGGTGTATATGACAGAGTTATATTAAAAAAATGTGCGGGCTTTTCCAAGCTTAGTAATTGCAGAAAATGAATAATTTCTGTTTTGAAGTACACATAAAAGTGCATCTGACCATGATAAAAGTGCATCAATCCATGATAAAAGTGCATCTGTCCATCATAAAAGTGCATCTGTCCATTATAAAAGTGCATCAATCCATCATAAAAGTGCATCTATCCATCATAAAAGTGCATCTGTCCATCATAAAAGTGCATCAATCCATCATAAAAGTCCATCCATCCATCATAAAAGTGCATCTGTCCATCATAAAAGTCCATCTATCCATCATAAGTCCATCTATCCATCATAAAAGTCCATCTATCCATCATAAAAGTCCATCTATCCATCATAAAAGTGCATCTATCCATCATAAAAGTGCATCTATCCATCATAAAAGTGCATCTGTCCATCATAAAAGTGCATCTGTCCATCATAAAAGTGCATCTATCCATCATAAAAGTGCATCAATCCATCATAAAAGTCCATCTATCCATCATAAAAGTGCATCCGTCCATCATAAAAGTGCATCTGTCCATCATAAAAGTGCATCAATCCATCATAAAAGTCCATCTATCATCATAAAAGTGCATCTATCCATCATAAAAGTCCATCTGTCCATCATAAAAGTGCATCAATCCATCATAAAGTCCATCTATCCATCATAAAAGTGCATCTATCCATCATAAAAGTCCATCTGTCCATCATAAAAGTGCATCAATCCATCATAAAAGTCCATCTATCCATCATAAAAGTGCATCTGACCATCATAAAAGTGCATCTGTCCATCATAAAAGTCCATCTATCCATCATAAAAGTAAATCTATCATAAAAATAATCTGCACTGGTCTGGGGGGTTAATAAAGGCCTTCTGAAGCGACATGATGCGTTTGTGTATGTCACTTTTATGATGGATAGATGCCCTTTTATGATGGATAGATGCACTTTTATGATGGATAGATGAACTTTTATGATGGATAGATGAACTTTTATGATGGATAGATGCACTTTTATGATGGATAGATGGACTTTTATGATGGACAGATGCACTTTTATGATGGATAGATGTACTTTTATGATGGATAGATGTACTTTTATGATGGATAGATGCACTTTTATGATGGATAGATGAACTTTTATGATGGATAGATGCACTTTTATGATGATAGATGGACTTTTATGATGGATTGATGCACTTTTATGATGGATAGATGAACTTTTATGATGGATAGATGCACTTTTATGATGATAGATGGACTTTTATGATGGATTGATGCACTTTTATGATGGATAGATGCACTTTTATGATGGATAGATGTACTTTTATGATGGACAGATGCACTTTTATGATGGACAGATGCACTTTTATGATGGACAGATGCACTTTTATGATGGACAGATGAACTTTTATGATGGATAGATGCAATTTTATGATGGATAGATGAACTTTTATGATGGATAGATGCACTTTTATGATGGATAGATGAACTTTTATGATGGATAGATGTACTTTTATGATGGATAGATGAACTTTTATGATGGATAGATGCACTTTTATGATGGATAGATGAACTTTTATGATGGATAGATGCACTTTTATGATGATAGATGGACTTTTATGATGGATTGATGCACTTTTATGATGGATAGATGCACTTTTATGATGGATAGATGTACTTTTATGATGGATAGATGTACTTTTATGATGGACAGATGCACTTTTATGATGGACAGATGCACTTTTATGATGGACAGATGCACTTTTATGATGGACAGATGAACTTTTATGATGGATAGATGCAATTTTATGATGGATAGATGAACTTTTATGATGGATAGATGCACTTTTATGATGGATAGATGAACTTTTATGATGGATAGATGTACTTTTATGATGGATAGATGAACTTTTATGATGGACAGATGAACTTTTATGATGGACAGATGAAATTTTATGATGGATAGATGTACTTTTATGATGGACAGATGAACTTTTATGATGGACAGATGAACTTTTATGATGGACAGATGAACTTTTATGATGGACAGATGAACTTTTATGATGGATAGATGCACTTTTATGATGGACAGATGAACTTTTATGATGGACAGATGAACTTTTATGATGGACAGATGAACTTTTATGATGGACAGATGAAATTTTATGATGGATAGATGTACTTTTATGATGGATAGATGCACTTTTATGATGGACAGATGAACTTTTATGATGGACAGATGAACTTTTATGATGGACAGATGAACTTTTATGATGGACAGATGAACTTTTATGATGGATAGATGTACTTTTATGATGGATAGATGAACTTTTATGATGGACAGATGAACTTTTATGATGGACAGATGAACTTTTATGATGGATAGATGCACTTTTATGATGGTCAGATGCACTTTTATGATGGTCAGATGCACTTTTATGATGGATAGATGAACTTTTATGATGGACAGATGAACTTTTATGATGGACAGATGAACTTTTATGATGGACAGATTAACTTTTATGATGGACAGATGCACTTTTATGATGGACAGATTAACTTTTATGATGGATAGATGCACTTTTATGATGGACAGATGAACTTTTATGATGGATAGATGAACTTTTATGATGGATAGATGCACTTTTATGATGGACAGATAAACTTTTATGATGGATAGATGCACTTTTATGATGGACAGATAAACTTTTATGATGGATAGATGCACTTTTATGATGGACAGATAAACTTTTATGATGGATAGATGAACTTTTATGATGGACAGATGAACTTTTATGATGGATAGATGCACTTTTATGATGGATAGATGAACTTTTATGATGGATAGATGTACTTTTATGATGGATAGATGCACTTTTATGATGGACAGATGAACTTTTATGATGGACAGATGCACTTTTATGATGGATAGATGCACTTTTATGATGGTCAGATGCACTTTTATGATGGATAGATGAACTTTTATGATGGATAGATGAACTTTTATGATGGATAGATGCACATTATGAACTTATGGACATAAACAGCCATTCACTGCCATTATAAATACACCTAGGAGGACTCGAGAGTGAGTAAATCATGGGCTAATTTAGATTTTTGGCTGAATTGTCCCTTTAATGTCATGTAAATGTTTGTGTTGGCAGTGTGTACTCAGGCCATCAGTCTATCCTGGTCCCTCCTCTGGAGCTGGAGACCAATGCGTCTCTGTGGCTCTCTGCAGTCAGCCAGTATAAAGCTCGAGTGACCTTCTGTTCGTATTCGGTGATGGAGATGTGCACCAAAGGCCTGGGCTCCCAGACTGAAGCTCTGCGGGTCAGTCTCACACACACACACACACACACTCTTCATCCGCGTCACATTTACTGCTGTTCCGACGAGATTCGTGGATGAACCTGGTCCCTGTGCGGAGTTCACTCATGCTCAAGCTGGTCATGCCGGTTCAACGTGCCGACTGATTGGTTTAAAAGTGTCTACATTATCGATCGCTTCACAACAGACAATCAACTTTTTTTGCATGCAAAATATCACACATGTAGTGTGAGCGCACCTTCAGTGACACATAATCGCATTTTATTATGACATTTCATTGTTATTTTGAAAGAAATCAATGCTTTTTTTCAGCAAGGACGCATTAAATTGATCAAAAGTGACAGTAAAGACATTTATAATGCTACAAATGATTATTTCCCAAAGTTCTTTTGAACTTTCTATTCATCAAAGAATCTTGAAAAAATAAAATGTATGAAATTTCCTCAAAAATATGGATCAGCACGACTGTCTTCAACACTGATAATAATCATAAGTGTTTCTTGATCATCAGATCCTCATATTAGAGTGATTTCTGAAGGGTTACGTGACACTGAAGACTGGAGTAATGATGCTGAACATCACAGGAATACATTACACTTTACTGTATATTCACACAGAGAACAGATGATTTGATATTTCACTGTTTTTACTGTATTTTTGATCAACTAAATGCAATCTTGATTAGACTTCTTTCAAAAACATTAAACAAGGGTGTATTTCAGTGCCATAAGCGTTTAATAAAGTGAAGAAATATGAATTTTTATTATTTTTAATGAAAGTATTAATATAATAGTTTTTTATAATATTTTCAATCTCTGTGTATCAACATATGATCAGACCTCCCATTACAGTTGTGTGTGAGTGGCATTGGTTAAAGGGCATAAATCATGTGTGTGTGTGATGTGCTCCATCAGTTGCGGGGCGTGAATCTGTCGTGTGTGCGGACCTGTATGGTGGTGGCGGAGGAGCGTCCTCGCATCGCTCTAACGCAGTCCTTCTCCAAGATCTTCAAGGACCTGGGTCTCTCGAGCCGGGCCGTCAGCACCACCTTCGGCTGCAGGGTGAACGTGGCCGTGTGTCTTCAGGTGAGGGCCGCTCACTGCTTCATGTGCGCACGAACCCTGTGTTTATATGTGTGTGTGTTTAAAAGACCTGTTCACACCGAGTGCATTCCTATAAATCTCTTCTCGCCAAAAGGAGTGATTATTACTGAAGGCTTTTCGTGTCTTGTGTCCATTATACTCTGGTGAGAAGCTATGCGTGGATCACGACACATACATTTGCGCTTTTGTTTTCGAAATGCTAAATTTCTACAAAGTTATGCTTGGTGTGTATAGAGGGTATGCGCGTGACGTCACCGTCGGCCTGCAGTTCCTCACGGTGAGTGGCAAAAACACTGAGAGGCTGTATATGTGTTCAGTGTGAATGCCGCGAAAAACAAACACAACACATATAAAGTGGGAAAGAGCTTTTGCGATTGACTGTACAACTAGATTCGACAAAACATCGGAGGTATGTTTTTACAGACTGATATAGAAAGGATCGAAACAACTGGACTCCAGTCAGCGAAATGGGGGATTTGCAGTTATCATTGTGTGTCAATATGCTGAATCTAGAAAACCATACCCATATATTTTGTATTGTTATATACTGTATATTAACAACTCATCAGTTAAATATTTATCATTGAATATTCTGCATTATTGGATGTTTTTTAATAAACACTGACCAAAAAAAAACCTATAAAGTTTTAGGGCTGGACGATATGAAGATATATATGCTATAACACTGATATAAGTGATCACCCAGATTTATACCTACCTATATTGTATTTATATAAAGCGTTCACAGGCAAATTTGCTTATGTTTAGGTCTATATTGCTTTTATTTCCCCGGTGTGGAAATCAGGCAAATATAAATGTCAGGCAACACGATTCCTGGCTGCATGTCAATATCCATGATCACTGGATCTTTAGTGAGTCGTAAGGAACACTATATTGAGTCCAACATTTAGTTTAAATTGATCAAATTGTTCGTTTTAGCCGCATTTCAGTTTCCCCTCTTAAATCCAGTCACGCAGCAGATCTTTTGCCACTCAGTCAGGCTGAAAAGTCAGGGAAAGTGACGTCAATGCATTCCCTCTATAGTTTTGGCGTAAAAAAAAAGGTTTGTGAAGCTGTTTTGTGTGGCATCACTGTTGGTGTGTATACACGGGTTTCCTGTATACAAACAATCCCGGATGCGCGTGCATCCTGGGGGCAAAAAACGCTAGAGTTCTGTAAATGAACATAGTAATTAACGTAGATTTCGCATTGTTTGTCATTTCTTTTTGACTCAGTAATAAACTGCAATTTCAGAGTTGGATCTGTTTGTTTTTGTTTCATATTAATGTAACACGTCCAACTGTTTACGAATCAAAATCCGGCGCGTTTACATTACAGATTTGCGCAAAACTTTTGCGATATTTATCATTATCTATTGCGAAATGACGGTGTTTCCATTAACCGATGTTATGCGACTAAAATGTCTTTTTTTCCCTCGCGCGATAAGTCATTCCAAAAATCATGGCAACGGACTTTGGTAGGTTTATAACTTATTTCACAGCCATGCACCGCACTAGACATTATTATTATTAATGGAAGGAGACATGATGTGTTATCCAAGCATTAATAGCAGGGAAAGACACAGAGTTCCTGGGTGTTTCTCCCTTATTTCTGCTTTGATGTCTTAAAGGCATTTCTTTGAGGTTTAGAGAGGCCATTCCTGTAATTATTGTTTTTTTTTTTTTTTATGAATTTAATAAAGAACTCTATCTCGTATTATGTCCAAACGGTCGTTGCAAAATGAAAAATGAGCGGTTGTTGTATTTTTAAAATGCAAAGTTGAACACCGTCATTTTAGTTTGACCACACCAATGCTGTGCTTGTGGTATATACATCTCAACGAATTTTCAGATATTTGTTTATGACTTTTTGTCCCCTTTAAAACATTTAAAATATTCACAAATTAATATGGGAAAAAATGTAGATTTTACTGGTTTTCTAAGGCCAAATTAGAACCTGGATAGTTATGATATTTTTCCCTCAGTGCTTTAGGCTAGGTGAGTTATTATAAATGCGTCTGAAAAAATAACGAGCTAAAAACATAATCTCCGGATGCACCTTTAGAGAGAACGGCACCTTTCATACGGATTACATAATCAGAAGGTATTAGTTTACGATTCGAATTTGTACTTTTTAAAGTGGACATTTAAAGCTTTAGTCTATAAAGGCTATTGTTTCAGTTCACGAAGATCATAAAGCGCGCCTGATTGTTTTTTATGTTATTTTACAAAAGCATTTTCTTGTTATTGTGACATTACGCAAATAAAAGTAGTTGCGAATAATGTATTATTATTTTCTGTATAACCAGAAATGATAGAGTATTTTAAGTTGATTTCACTGTTGATGGGAAAATGAAAGTGTTCACGGCGCGCCCGCGTCTGTCTGCCATCCAGTGCTCCAAACTCGCACACACTCTTGGATATTGGACAAAATCGAGTGTTTATTTGTGATAATCTTAGCCCTATTATTGTCCAACCTGTACTATGAATGAGATGTGACGAATTGCTTTGTTCCTTTTTTGGATAAAAGCGTCTTCTACATACAGTATGTAGCCTAATAAATGTTATAATAGGCTAATGATGATAATTATTGTTAATATTTGCGGACACGGACCTAAAACACACTCCGTCTTCTAAGTCAGGTGACTGTAAATGCGCAAAACCCGTTTCCATTGCAGTTTTGCGAAAAAATCCTTTTTCGAATTGCCTGAAAAACCTCCTCATGCGAGCGTAAAAACTTTTTTTGCGATAAACGGGAGTTTTTGCGAAATTGACGTGTTTCCATTGAGCGTATTTTCATTTCGCAATTTCAATTTGCGCAAATTGAAGGGTTATGAAAACGCAGCTGTGATGCATGTATGAATTATCACGTTAGACTAGTTAGTAATGTAATAGCCTCTATAGAGCCCGAATTTGCTTTTATATAAGTTAACCTTGTTAGTTTACGACCTGCAACATATAACGATACTTTACAGTAAATCAAAGATTTGATGATGGATTATGCGAGAAGCCTTAGTAGCCTACCTCCGACCGTGGCGATTACATTAAAAAACGTACTCTCAGCAACGGTGAGATCTTGCCGGATCCCTACGCAATATCTGACGATCTTTGGATTGTGGATGACAAGAAGTGGCCAGCAATTATGGCCTGATATATCTCATTCAGACACCAAGTGTGTATAAAAGAGAAATGATTAACAGTTAAAACGTACAAATCCCTTGATGTATACAACTACGTGCTGTGGTCATGTGCAGCTCGTCAAATACTGATGCTGCACCGGATTTTTGCGTGTTGAGGTCATAACGTGCCAAGGCATTAGGGTTAGTTCACCCAAAAATGAAAATTCTGTCAGTATTTACTCACCCTCATGTTGTTCCAACCCCGTAAGACCTTCATTCATCTTCGCAACACAAATTAAGATATTTAAGATATTAAGATCGCTCCTGCATACTAGTCCATAGGCTTCTTGAGGGACTGGCTCTTGCTGTCCCCGAAAAGTCATTAAAGACATCGTTAAAATAGTCCAAGTGACTACAGGGGCTCAAGTTTATCAAACGACGAGAACACTTTTGTGCGCAAAAAAACAACAAAAATACCGACTTTATTTCAACTATTGGTTTATTTCTCCGTCTGCCTCGAGTCAGGTTACTAGTTTAATAGCGTAAGCTTCTGTTATTGTACGTCACACGCATCACACACACATGACCAGCGTCGGCCAATAGTGAGCCTACATGTGACGTAGCTCTACGCAATCACACTACGTTAACTGACTACAGGCTCATGGAGAAGGAAGTGAATAGTTGGAATAAAGTCGTTATTTTTGTTTGTTTTTGCGCACAAAAGTGTTCTCGTCGTTTGATAAAGTTAAGATTGAGCCCCTGTAGTCACTTGGACTATTTTAACGATGTCTTTAATGACTTTTCGATGCCAGCAAGTGTCATTCCCTCAAGAAGCCTATGGACTAGTATGCAGGAGCGATCTTAATATCTTAAATATCTTAATTTGTGTTGCGAAGATGAACGAAGGTCTTACGGGGTTGGAGTAAATACTGACAGAATTTTCATTTTTGGGTGAACTAACCCTTTAAAGCCAATCATTATGATGCCTGGGTGTATGTCCATGAGGGCATTTTCACTAGCGACAACACCACCACCGCTACTAGCCAAAAACCCTATACTCCGGTACGAAGACCGCGGGTCTTTTGCCCCCTGGTTGCGTGCGCAAGCAGTGATGACGTAGCCGAGAAATCCATGTATAGGCTTTATCTGTTTTTAAATGCTGTGTCTGTAAGTGTACAGTACATGTATCTGTGTGTATTAAACGTGCGCCTGTGTTTGTCTGATGCGCTCTCGTAGCCCAACAGGCTGGGCAAGCTGGCAGAGCAGGTACTGTGACCCGAGGGAGCCCACGGGCGCTAGCAGGGGCTTCAGGACGCTTCGCCAGCTCTGCTTCTGTGTGTGTGTGTGTGTGTGTGTGTGTGTGTATAAATCCTCATGTGCATGACATAATGCTTTGCTTCCAATGTCAGAGTAAAGGGGGTCGCACCACCACGCCTTTAAAATTTGAACACATTACTCTCTATGAGTAATGGACCGTTCTCAAGGCTCAGGACTGTGTTCAAAATCCTGCTGTGCCATTTACATAGTTTTATATAAAATTTAAAGTCTTTTTGTCTCAAATCGTTGCTGATGGATCCTGACTCCGCCCTATGCTGCAATATACATGTAGTTTTGCATTAATTTACAGATATCAGCTGCTTGAATGACAATTACTGATGTTATTGGATTTTTCAGGTGAGATTTTCAATTCATTCAGTTAACTGATGCTCTGAGGTAACGTTTCAGACTGCAGACTCAGCAATGGTTGTATTTAATAACATAGAACAGACATTATCTTCATTTCATGTCATTAAACATAATAATATTGCTGGTCAAACACTGATGAGAAAGTGTGCGATACCTGGAGTTGTCCTAGACGCGGCGCTGCGCTTCTCGTCCGGTGTGCGACCCCCTTAATACTTTGGGATTACTTTTATTATATACATTATTTGTGCCAGCACTGTTGCCATGTTTTATTTCAGAAAATCAAGTAATTTAAAAATAAAAATGTATTTTATTTTTATGTAACAAAATAAGTTTGTTTTTTTTATGAAATATGACTTTAATGTGACTATAAGTATTAATAATATCAATAGGTATCATTCTGGTCATTATATATATACACACACCTCTTAACTCTTGAGTTCGGGTGTTTTAATCAGACCCATTGGCACAAGTGTGTAAATCCAGCACGTCTCAGGGACAGATGTATTGATCCGCCTGCGCTGCCTCTTCACAGCTGTGTGTTCGGCCCTGCGCTTCATGTATATGTGCTGTAGTGTGCCAAAGCAATGCTTGAGCCGTGCATCTGGAGCAGATTGATGTAACGCCTCATCTCAAAGTATTGTTGGCCAGCCTATGAGAACGAGGTTTTACATGAACTAAGGGAATGTTTGTAGAGTATCTAATGGACCTGAGAGGAATATATATACATATTTAAAGTGATAGTTCACCCAAAAGTGAACTTCTGTCATAATTTATTCTCATGTCCTCATGTGGTTCCAAACCTGTGGGACATAATAAAAGATGTTTTGAAGAATGTTGGTAACCAAACTGTTTCAGATGCCATCGACCTCTATATTTCTGTCCTTATAATGGAGGTCAATGCGAACCGAACCAGAGAATGTCTAATTGAAGAAAATTGGCACTGGCTGGTTACTTCCGGGTTCTGGACTGGCTGCAGTAACACATCTCTGTCCATGCAGGGGAGCTCTCGGTCGAGTGCAGAATGAATGGGAGTCAATGGGGTTTCACCCCCAGAAATCCACTTTTCTCAAGATGTAATTTTTTGTCTACTAATTTGAAAGTTGGGCGGGCTAAGATAATACACTCAGCTGAAAATTGCATTTTTAAGTTCACTTATCTGTTCTAAAAATCCGTTAAAAAATGTGATGACGTCACACAATAGCAGAATGCTAGCGTGTCCCGGCCAACAACGGCCTAACCTGTAAGAAATCGAAAGGACATAAGTACTCGTTCATTCGACTTTTGGCCTATAATCTATATTGAACTTGCGGAATCAACAATAAAATCTATTTTGATTTAACGACAAGCAGGTGTAAGAGACACATTTAGCCGTTTAGCCCCATAGACTCCCATTCATTCTGCTCTCGCCCGTGATCACCTCCAGTGGAATTCTAATGGAACTGCAACCAGGATGATACACAACGGGGCTAATAGGAAGTGCCAAGGCTCTCCGTTAGACGGAGCCCAACATGCCCACAGACCCAAAGGTCAAAGGTTAGGAATGACATGATGGCAAATAAAGGCCTTTAAGCATTCCCATCTAATCAGAAACTCACACTGGTTAAGCCGTGTGTCTGTGTGGACCGGGTCAAACAAACAGAGCTTGTCTTGATAGTGCCACATATTAGGAAGAGCAGATCAGAAATTCACACACTTCACTATATGACACGCTCGCAGTGACGGTGCTGATGTGTGTTTCTAGGGCACCTCTGGGCCGGACCCCACCACCGTATATCTGGACATGAGGGCCCTGCGGCATGACAGGTGCTACAACACACACTTCTGCTTAATGCTTATATAGACCTTATGTAATCAGGTGTCTTTAACTACTATGCTATTTAATAAAGTAATAGTTAGGTTCAGTGTACGTCTTGTGTTGATGTTGTAAAACACTAGAGCTGATGTTGAGGTGATACGGGTTTGGTGGGATGGGTCAGTTTACGGGTGGGTTAAGAGTTAAGGGAAGGTCATCAGTCTCATTATACATGTAATTACATAAGTCTGTCATTATTATTGATCTCTGTCTCTTTTTTTTACATTGCTCAGAGTTCGATTAGTCGAGAGAGGCTCTCCACACAGTCTGCCGCTGATGGAATCTGGGAAGGTGAGAATACAGAATATACTGTGTGTATATAGTATGTTATCAATAAATATATAAACTAGCAGTTTGAATTTAATACTATTTTTGGTAACACTTTACAATACGGGTGCAATAATATGCATTAATTCATGCTTAACTAATGCACAGATAATCGTGAGTTAATGTATAACTAATGAAGAACTAAACCATTAATTAATGATTACTGCATCAGCAACTAATAAAGAGTCTATGATTAATAGATTAAGTAATACACGAATTGCTATTAATTCAGTGTATCATTGTGTATTCATTCCTTAATAACATATTTGATTAACTAATAGTGTAAATTGATGTGTTAATTACCACAATTAGTCAAAGCTATGCACTTCAACTTCCAGTTGTCTGCTTTGATTAATCATTAGCTAATGATTTGCAAAGGTATCATTATACTATGACTTTACTGGTTGGGGCACATCATTATTAACTAGTCATTTAGTAATTGTAGTCATTTTCACATGAATTTGCACTAACAATGAAGTAATTAATCATGTATTAATGCATATTAGTTTACCTGTCATATTATTTGGAAGTTGAAATACAAGGCTTTGGCTCATTCTGGTAATTAACATATTAATTAACGCTATTAGTTAAAAAAAAGAGTTATTATGGAATTAATCCACAATTACATATTTAATTAATAACAATTAATGTATGAACTAATACATTAACCTTACAGACTCTTAATTAGTTCCTAATGTGGTAATCATTAATGAATAGCTTAGATAATCATTAGATTATCTGTGCATTAGTTAAGCATTATTAGTGCACCCGTATTGTAAAGTGTTACCCTATTTTTTAATGTTTTTAAATAAAGTATTTTATTCTCACCAAACCTGCATTGATTTGATAGAACATGTAGTAAAAACAGTAATATTAATTTATGTTTTCTATTTGAATATATTGTTAAATATTAAATGTAATATAAACTGTCATTTATTCCTGTGATCGAAGCTGAATTTGTCACATGATCCTGCACAAATCATTTAATATGCTGATTTGCTGCTCACGAAACATTTCTGGTCATTATCAATGTCGAAAATAGTTGTGCTGCTTCATATTTATAAAAAAAAAAAAAAGATTTTATTTTTATATTTTTGGCACTTTATTTCGACAGTCCACTTAAGACATTACTAACTATGAGTATCCTTGTGACTACATGTCAAAAAACTCTCATTAGCTTTTTGTAACGCACTGGTGCTCCTTGGACACATCATCAGTGGTCAGGGGGTGTTTCAGGTCTTAGATCATCAGATTCCCTCACTCGGGACACTCAGCCGCGGGTCATCAGTCCCGGCTTGTGTCCAAAGGTGGACAATTGAATTAAAGTGTTATAGATTTTATTTTTTTTTCACAGATTCTGCCTGGGGTGAAGGTTATAATCGCCAACACAGAGACCAAAGGACCTCTAGGAGATTCTCATCTGGGTGAAGTGAGTTACAAAAAGCAGAGAACCACAGAGAATGTTAAAATGTCTCTGTATTATGTATTGTCATGTGTAGTGAGTTGATGCGACTGTATTAAAAAAATAGATCTGGGTGAGCAGCCCCCATAATGCCACAGGATACTACACGGTTTATGGCGAAGAGGCGTTGCACGCGGACCACTTCAGCACCAGACTGAGCTTCGGTGACACGCAGACGGTCTGGGCTCGCACCGGATACCTCGGCTTCCTGCGGCGTACAGAACTCACAGATGCCAGTGGAGGTACTGTATACATGAGATGAAAACCAAACACACTTGTGTGAGGTGACTTCTATTTAAAATTATTCTCAATAAAAAGCTGATTCGATGTACACCCTGACACATTTAATCGCTACCTTTTCTATTAAGTTTTAATTCATTTTTTCTTTGCACTCATATGACAGCAAGAACAATCAGTTGTGCGGTCCTATAAATAAATGATGTTTTGCATATTGTTCCAGAGAGACATGATGCCTTGTATGTGGTGGGATCTCTGGATGAGACTCTCGAGCTGCGGGGAATGCGTTACCACCCCATTGATATTGAGACGTCTGTAATAAGATCACACAAGAGCATTGCAGAGTGGTAAGCAATATTTTTAAAATGTTTTCCTTGTACCTCATAGAATTGGGTTTTAATGGATAAACCTTTTATGTAACATTAATAATATTACATACTTTAGCCTCAATGTAATGTTCTCAGACACTTGACGTTCAATTCAATTGAATGTTAATTGCAATTATATGAAAAGGTTTTAAAAGCAATTAGCTTAGCATTGACCCACTTAAACAGGACTCAAGTACATCTTTATATTAGGGATGTACCGATATGAACATTTTGGCTGATACCGATAACCGATAATCCTTTATATTTGAAAACCGATAACCGATATATCGGCCGATAAATTTAAATGCAAATTTTCATATCATTTTGAGAGCCTGATTACAAAAACAAAAGTCTCACAATTAAATCCATGTCTCAAGTGCACGATTATAATGATGTTCTCATTATAGTTTTATGTAGCCGATATGACAGATTTGTGCTGCACATGTTGAAATAAACAGTATTTTCATTTTTTGAAGAGATTTCCATCATATTTCAAGAAATTCAAAAACATAAACAGGGCTCAACAAGTGTCTCAGCTGAAGGGAATAATAGATTATTTATCGGCTTTAATATAACGGCCACATTTTGATAACGTTAAAAATGAACATATATCGGCCGATACCGATATTCTGGCCGATATATCGTGCATGCCTACTTTTTATGATATAATATATAAATAATTTCATGATTACTTCTGTTGTCTTTGAAATACTTTCTGTGATAATCGACCTCATGCCACAAATGCTGTTGATCAAGGTTCATTTAACTGGAAGCGTTCTTTTAAGACTTCCTGAAGACTGAATCGTCAGCATGATTATCTTTTTTTATGAAATTTCAGTGTTTTGTTCCATTGCTAGAGTGAATTCAGGTTCACTTTCAATGGCAAAAAACATCCCAATCATCCTGAATTCACTCGTAGAATTTATTATTATTATTTTTTACCATGTATGTAATCTGCTTTTTACTCTCTCCTCAGTGCTGTGTTCACATGGACTAATCTACTGGTGGTGGTAGTGGAGCTTGAGGGGTCAGAACAGGAAGCCCTGGACCTTGTTGCGCTGGTGACCAATGTGGTTCTGGAAGAGCACTATCTCATAGTAGGGGTTGTTGTGGTAGTGGACCCTGGAGTCATTCCTATCAACTCCAGAGGGGAGAAGCAGCGAATGCACTTGCGGGACGGCTTTCTCGCCGACCAGCTGGATCCCATATACGTGGCCTACAACATGTGAGAATGTGTAATGTGGAGGAGGAACCAGATGCCAGAAAACTCTGCATATGCAAATTTACAAAGGAAGCATTAGAGGACAGTCTTGCCTCTTCCTCCACACACATGAAGAGTCCTTGATGGAGCTATGCAGTTTATTTTTTATATCAAACTGTCATTCCTTGAAAATAAAACTCTGATTCAGTGGTCAGGGCAAATGACTCGATTTCATCTCCTGTTGTCTTGAGCGACACAATTGAGTTCTCATTCAAGCACACTCGTTCTGCACATACGACACATGAGTGTTGACTGTTCCCTGTGTGTGTTTGAGGAGGACCAGAGGAGTGCCTGATGTCAAAAGCAGGATCCAGATTCTAGGACCATTGAATTTTTCAAGGGCATGTGAAAATGTGTAATGCATTTCATTTCACAGCATTCCTGTTCTAACTGTAAAAAATGCACAAAACCAAGTTTTGTTTGGTTTGTTCATTTCACATCAACACTCAAATCTTTGATAAATGTTTCATCCGGAGACCGAATGGCAATAAGGAAATGGATATCAGAAAGCAGTACTGAAGGTGTGCTGTGGATATACTGCTTCACGAATTCACAAGCTTATGCATTCCCAGCTAGTGTTTCAACATGAGCCTTAAATATTTTCATACGCCTGTGGATTGTTTGTTATTTGAATTTCCCCATTAATTAAACTCATTAATGTGTGAGCTTTAGACTGCAGGATAGGAATCAGGGTAATAAGTGTATAGATGAAGAGTCTTATTCAGGTAACCAAGTCCCAATCTGAAAAAATATTTCTACTCAAATTTACATTTACAGCAGTTGTCATTTATTAAATTTTTTTTTTGCACTGTATGACCATTTACTAGTAGTGTATCTTATATTTCTGCAGAAGGTGACATTTTCTGTCTCATACACATTACTGATTGAAAAGAAAGTATCCTTTTCCCTTAATTCATTAAAACATACCTAACAGATGGGACCGGTATTTCAGGAAAACTGACCACTGCAGATGAGGGCTTTGATTCTTCTTTTCATTACTGTGTTAAAGAGTGATTATTGCTTGTATTTTCAGACGCACTGTACACCGCGTTGGCCAGCACTGTATAGACCACAATCTAACAATGCTTGCTTTCTTTTATTGCGCTCACTACGTAAAGGAGAGGCGATATGCCTGCTGTAATTATGTACAGAATTTGTGTAATAAGTTATTACTGGGACACCAGAAACATATGAACACTTTCAGCAAGGTTTTTGCAGTGGCATGGGGGAAATGTCTCGGGTTACGACTGTAACCATAGTTCCCTGAGAAAGGGAACTCGCGATGCGTCAATCGCTTTGGGTACGCCCCCGGCGTGAATGCGTCTGAAGCATCTATGTCAACTAGTCCAATAGAAAGAATGAATGTCACGGTGGGTTACATCATGACCAGGAAGGGATAAAGCACATCCGGAGCAAACCGGCATTAGCTTCGAAATATTGCCGAAGCAAGCCGATCACAGGGATGCAGGAAGTTTTGCAGGATGACGCATCGTCTCGTTCCCTTTCTCAGGGAACTATGGTTACAGTCGTAACCCGAGAGGTTCTCTATCGAGGGAACTCGCGATGCGTCAATCGCTTTGGGAACGAGAATACCCAAAACGCCAGAATTACAAGTACCTGTTGTGTTTCAGTCTGTTGTAACTTAAGCACTAATCACCTGAGAACCTGGGGCAGCATCCAGGTCTAGGCTGTAAAACCTAATGAATGTGAGCGGCGAGGACCATCCCGGAGAGAAACCCCAAATAATAAGGCTTTAGATGCCGCCATACCCCTGGTAGAGTGAGCCCTGACCGCCAAAGGACATGGCTGGTCAGAGTACTCGTATGCAAGTGCAATATCATCAACTATCCACTTTCTAACCGTCTGTTTAGCAGCAGGAAGACCCTTCTTAGGAGACCCAAAGCAAACAAATAACTGGTCGGACTTTCTCCATGACGATGTCCGATGAACATAAGTGTCCAGTGCTCGTACCGGGCACAAGAGGTTCAGCCTTTCCTGGTCCGCAGATGTAAAAGGAGGAGGACAGAAAGCCTGCAGCACAATAGGCCTCGGAATCAAGGTCGGCACCTTAGGGACGTACCCTTGTTTTGGATACAAAAATGCCTTGACCATCCCCGGTGCAAACTCAAGGCAAGTGGGGGAAACCGAAAGGGCTCGAAAGGAGCCCTAGACAGGCCTTCTAGTACTACAGCAAGATCCCAAGCTGGCACCCTAGTGCGAGTTGCAGGCCTGAGCCTCAGTGTGCCACGAAGGAAATGTGTAATCAGGGGGTCTCGACCCAACGATGTGCCCCCCACAAGGGCGTGGTAAGCCGCAATAGCCGCCACGTAGACTTTGAGCGTGGAAGGACTTAGACCTGACGCAAAGCGCTCCTGCAGAAACTCGAGTACTGTGTTGACAGAACAGTTAACCGGATCCCACTGATGTTGGTGACACCATACGGAAAAAAAAAACTCTCCATTTAAGCACATATAATTTCCTTGTAGCTGGAGCTCTGGAGCTTAGAATGGTCTCCACAACCTCAGTTGAGAGACCACTCTCTATGAGCTGGGCCCCCTCAGGGGCCAAACCCACAGGTTCCAAATCTCTGGTCGGGGGTGGAATATCGTACCCCTGGCCTGAGACAGAAGGTCTCTCCTGATCGGGATCTCCAGGGGAGGACCGTCTAAGAGATGAATCAGGTCCGTAAACCAAATCCGACTCGGCCAACGTGGTGCTACTAGCAGTAGGGTCAATCCGTACCGGCGGACTCACTCCAGAACTCCTGGAAGCAGAGCAACAGGGGGAAATGCGTACAGACATAGCCTCGGCCACGTCTGCACCCCTTGGGGCTGGATGAGTCAGAGAGAACCATAGTGGACAATGCGTCGTATGCTGAGATGCAAATAGATCCACCTCTGCCTGGCCGTAAAACTCCCAAATTTTCTCCACCGCCTCGGGGTGAAGTCTCCAGTCCCCTGGCCTCAGCTTCTGCCTCGACAGGATGTCTGCCCCAAAATTTTGGTCCCCAGGAATGTAAACTGCCCTCAGGGAGAGAACTTCCCCAGAGACCATAGGAGGATCTGGTGTGCCAATTATCTTCGGTTCAGATAAGAGACCACCGATGTGTTGTCTGTACGGACCAGCACATGATGGCCCCTCAGGTCTGGGAGGAATTGCTTCAACGCATTGAAGACAGCCATCATCTCCAGGCAATTTATGTGCCAGGAGAAATGATGACTCCTCCACAGACCCTGAACCGAGCGGCCTTCCATTACAGCCAGTGAGGGAGGCATCTGTGAGATAGTAACTCGATGGTACAGAGCTCCCAACACCGGACCCTGGGTTAAGAACCAATGTTTCCTCCATATAACCAAGGCGCGGAGACACCGCCGCGTGATCTTGATTATACTAAGTGGGTTTCCCCTCGGGGAGAACCCTCTGGTCCTGAGCCACCACTGTAGAGGTCTCATGTACAACAGGCCAAAAGGTATCACGTTGGACGCTGCTGCCAAAAGACACAACAGTCTCTCAAACTGTTTTACAGTACGTGACTGGCCTAGCTTCAGCTCTTTTATGGCTGTAAGGACAGCAGCTACACGAACGGGCTATAGAGTGGCCTGCATCGTCACTGAATCCCATACCACACCAAGGAAAGTGGTTCTCTGTACTGGAGAAAGAACACTCTTCTTGGTGTTGAGAAGAGTGCTTGTTGTTAACTCATTATGAAGATCAGGGAAAAAGGGGAGCCCTCGTGGTAGAGGTGATGTAGCTGAAGCAAGGAAGCGCTCGTATAGTTTGCTTTTTGGACGAGCGCCCATTTTCTCAGATGGCCATTCAACATTTAATTTTTCAACAGCGCGAGACATCACTTCCACCAGCTCATCATATGCTGGGGAAATAGGTGGCGGATCTCTTTCCCCAGTGTGTGTCCTTTTACTGTCAACACTCATAACATCAACCTCCTCAGAGGAAGAGCAATGCAGTAATGGAGAGCTCTCTCCCCGGGCGGAAGAAACCGCAGCGCGGGCCTCCGACACCGGGGGGAGAGCATCGGATCCTCCGGGTAAGGAAGGAGAAAAGGCCCTCGGACCCGTCTCCAACTCCTCCGAAAGATCGTTTTGCGATCCCCAGGAATGCATTCTCCGCGTTGCCTCGGCAAGCGCGGGTCCTGCACCCTGAGGATCGCGGACCTGCCCGCTCTCGTCAAAGAGGGACAGGCGAGAGCGGAGCATGCGGAGCGGTAGCATCTCGCAATGCTGGCACTCAGCCCCCTCGAAGGCTGAGAGCGCTCCACTCCCAAACAAAAGACACAAAGATCGTGTGTGTCCCCACCCGTTAAATAACGCGGACAGGGAGAGGCACACGCTTTGTACATTTGTTTCACCATAACTCTTTCCAACAATCTTGCAACAGACAACAATAGACAGAGACAGTATAACACAGATCGCTTGCTGAGGCAACAGAAGCTAATGCCGGTTTGCTCTGGATGTGCTTTATCCCTTCCTGGTCATGACGTCAATGGACTAGTTGACATAGATGCTTCAGACGCATTCACGCCGGGGGCGTTCCCAAAGCGATTGACGCATCGCGAGTTCCCTCGATAGGAAACCAGATGCTGCTCAAATTGAAGTTTCATTTCTTGATCAAACGGTAAGGAGAACAACATGAGTCACTATTCATGTAATATTTTATACTGCAATAGACCCAATAAATGGTTTTGCTGCAAAGATTGTAAAGAACATACAGCATCTGTATCGCAGGATGATTGTGTGATTGTTAATATTCATTTGCAGTTGTAATTTAGTGAATATTTGGTCGACAGCTTTTGACTTCTGTTAATATTTCTTAATAAAAACCATGCTTTTAAATTAGTGGCATTGCAATTTTATTTGTAAAGTAATTTTTAATGCTCATTTTGCCGACATGTTTATCCAAAGTAACTTTGTATTCAAGATATACATTTATTTCATGCTTTTCCTGGGAATCAAACCCATTACCTCGGCATTGCTCTACTGTTTGCTACAAGAATGCCCAGTATACAATAATAGAAATGCTAAATATAACAGAAAGCTAGAAAAGAACCAGACACAAAACTGTCAAAACATGATTACATAGAGTTAAGAACTTTTGAGTATGCATGGTAGCAGTACTAAACAGATGAAAAAAGAAGATCAGCATTGTTACTTGAAAAGATCCTAACGATCATCTCAGTGGAACATAGTCTGTAATTTCAAGCTACTTCAAGAAATGTATTCTTCTATTTTTTCTAAAAGCTTTGTTGCAATATCCAGTGCACTTCTAGCATTATCAACGCTGAACTGCTTGTTTGGAATGTGAGGAAATTGGTGATAGTTCGGATACTGCGTTTTTTTGCCATCGACACCAAGTTCAGTCAGTTGCCTCACAGTGTTTGGTAAATCCGTCAACTGTGAGCTGTAATGGGAAACCTGCTGAGCAAGGCTAGTTATTGAGCAGTTTTTGGGATGCTCTCCACTTCTCCTGTACATTGCTGCTATCAGGGCTTTTTCCACAGCCTGATGCACCTTAAACAGACTCCACTCTGAGCAATCTCCTCCAGTGTCGTTGTGAGCTGCTCTGATGTCACATTGAGCCTGTTCATACCAGCGTTTTGCCTCTCCTCTGTTTGGCCTTGGTGTTTCTCTGTGGTATGACCAGAAGTTATAGTGTCTTCTAGAGTAGTTCTGATAGAACCTCTCACGCCCCCTCCTGTGTCTTCCTGCCTCTGTGTTCCAGGTGTCATAGAAATCTCGAAAGTCTCTCCAGGTTGAGGATGTGCTATGTGCAGGTTTCCCTTTTTGTAGTTCCTCAATTCTTTTCTGCAGGTATTTGAAAGCCTCATGGGCAAGTTCTTCGTTGCCTGGATTCTTGTCTGGATGCCAACGGAGGTAGAGACGTTTAATGGCTTTTTGTTTGTCCTCATTTGACATATTCCAGATTTCATTTAAGCTTCGGTCAATTTCTCTTTTGATTTCTTCAAATGTCCCTGGAAAGAATGTTTTGGGTGGAGGTCTGGACAACAAAAGGCGTTCTATATCTGTGCAAGTGGACCCTGTGTTGGGTGGAGGCCTGGATGCCAAAAGATGTTCTATAGCTGTACAAGTAGACCCTGTGTTGGGTGGAGGCCTGGATGCCAAAAGACGTTTTATAGCTGTACAAGTAGACCCTGTGTTGGGTGGAGGTCTGGATGCCAAAAGACGTTCTATATCGGTGAAAGTGGACCTTGTTGACACAGTTGCCTTCTTTTCTCGTTTAAATTGGTAAAGGTCAAGGGAGCTTACTTCAATGAAGTCATCAATGCCAACTTGTATTTTATATCTGGCAGGAAATTGTCTTATTTGTCCCAGTGGATCATCCAGTCGGTTGATAACAATGGCATAGAAATATTCACCGAATTCGTCCTTGCTGAAGCCAACATACTCTCCACTTTCAAAGTTGTTGAGGAAGTTCATATCAAGGCAGTCGTGCCATTCTTCAGGTATGAGACATCCAGGTTTCGGTAACGCATCATGTCCTTCCTCGAGGCCACTATTATGAATGCCATGATTTGCCAAGGTTTTCTCAACATCCTTCATGTTATCACATAGCAAAAGATGCCCAAGGACTGGAAGGCTTGAGGTGGTCAGACAGTTCTTGAGAAGAGCATTGATTTCTTTTGTAAGACACATATTCACTTCATTTACTACTTTGGGGACCATGTCATCATTGTGTTTCAAGTAGAAATTGCATCCATCTTTCCTTCTTTTCACATAAACATCTGTTTCGAATTTACTACCTTCAATTGGCTCATGGTTTAACAGAAGTTTAGTCTGAAGAGTTTTGCAACAGATAATCTGAATCTTAGAAAATATTTCTTCACACTTTCCTGCAGCTTTCGACTGTGAAATCCCACCTTTGCTGTCTTCTCTGATGAGACAGACTAGTCCATGAAGAAATGCAGCAGAAGACAAGTGTTTATCAAACCAGCCACTAAATTCACATCCCCCTTCATCACAATATTGGACACTTGTTTCCTCCAGATTTTCAGAAACTACATCCGAGAGAAGTTTTGGACGAACTTGCTGAGGAAGCAACTGCAACAATGTTTGATGTTCATAGTGATCACTTCCAAGATGACAGCAGTTTAATTTTTCCAGCAGTTTCAGCTTGGTTTCCAAAGGACCCTCAAGTCTTGCAGGCTGGAAGACTGTGTCATTGAAAAACAAAGTGTTGGATTCATAGAGTCTTCCGTCTGTTGATGGAAGATAAAGTGGGTTGTTTCGGAAAGAGGTTTTGTTCTGTTCCTCTTTCAGCAGGCAAAACAGCTGTTGTACAACACGCTTCACAGCTTTCTGCTGATTTGGCTGAAGGCTCTCTTTGTCAGAACTATCAGAATAGATTTCTTGAAGAACAGTGATATATTGATTGACGGTGGGCCTCTCCTTTACACCTATCTTCCTGAAGAAGTCTTCATATTTCATATACTTTGATGGAATGCGGTACAAATAAGGCCTAAACTCAAGATCATCGTTTATCACAAGTGCTGTCTGCTTTGCCTTCACAAGTTTTGTCCTGTTTTCCACCAAGATAATGGGGAGGTCTGAGAATAAAGAGGCATCAAAATTGATTGACTGCAGGTATGCATATGATTTGCTAAATACTTTGTTTCTTGTTTCCAGCAATGTGTCAGTGTGACACTGAGACGTACAGATGTTTTTCAGATTAGCAGCTATTTGTCCAAGGGGTGGAGTCTCCAAGGCTCCGACATCCTTCAGTTTCATTATGAGATGTGGAGAGAAGTGTTCTGAAGGTAGGATTGGCATAGATGTCCATATCAGATAATGGTGATCACTGTCTCTGTTAATCAATGATCCACTGATTGCAACAACTTCCCTCTCTTGAGCAAAGGCCTTGTGATAATCACAAAGTGTTTTCTGAATTTGCACTGGGAAGATGAATTTAATGTTAGCAACTCTGTTCAGTAAATTTGAGTTTTTGTGATTACTCTTTGACAAAACAATCCTAAACAGGAGATTTGATCTTTCCTTAAGGACATCTAGAGGAGTGTTTCCTCTTGTTTCAGATTCAATTTGTTTTGAAAACTGAATGATTTGCTCATCAGACACTTCATGTTTCAATCCAAGGTCCTTCAAGAGATGATGTGCTTCAATAAGTTTACCTTGGAAATTGTCCCAAAACTTTTTTGGCACAAATCTCTCTTTTGGAAGCATTACCCTGTAAAGGGGTACACTGTAATCATAGAAGTACGAAGCCACCTGAAGAGAGCCATGGATGTCTCGAATAAATCGGACGTCTCTCAATGCAGAGACAATCCTACAGTCCACTGGTCTAAATTTCACTAATAACCTCATGAAATCAAGCAACTTGGCCTCTTTCATAATGTGCACAGAAGGAAGAATAAACCGTACACAGAACTCCAGATCATCTAGAATCCGAATGCTTAGAATTTCTGACAATTCTAAGTTTATCCAGCTGTGCTTGAGGAAAATACAGTCACATCCATCAACATGGTACAAGTTTGGAAAATCATTCTGATGCTCAGTATTTAGAATGAAAATCATTCTGTGTAAATCAATCCTTTCCTTCTTTCCAGTTATTGACTCAAACAGGGGCAAGGACTTGAGCATGCCCACATGTCTACTCCTTTTATTGGAATCTCTGATCCCATTCTGTAAGAAGCGTTGAAGATCTACACATTCATCTGTAGACAGCTTCTCAAACTGTGAATGAGGTACATGACAAACCTCTTCTAAAACAGCACTGCTGTCTCTTGTTTGCAGGAGCTCTGGATTCATATACTTGAAAAGTAAGTCTTTGAAATCAATGAAAAAGCTGATGTTTAATTTCATGAACCCCAGTTTTAGGAGAATGGAAGCAATTTTTTCATCTGGCTTCAGAATCACTTTCGATACGTTCCCCATTGTTTGTAAGAAATGTGTGTTATTTTGACTGGGACAAATGACTGGTAAAATAGGACTGTCATCAAAGTGCTTTTTTATCTCACTGTAGACATTCATATTTTCATTTTGGTAGAATTGCTCTTGATCCTCAAAGAAGCTCCATAATGTTTTCAGCCATTTTACCGTCTCTGTCTCCGCTTTGTAAAGCTGGCACCTTTGATCAGGTAATGACTGACTGAGGAGTTGCTCAAGTTTCCCTTTCAAGTATTGTGCTGCCATGGCAATTGTTAGTCCCTTAATATAATTTCCCTTCTGTAGAATTTGAATGTGATTTCTAATGACTTCATTATCTGCAAACAGTTTGTGGTGTCCTTGAAAAAGACTGCTAAATCTTGATATCAGCTTTGGGGATTTCGAGTCAAAGACTCTTAACACCTGATCTTCAGTGAGGAGAAGAGGCAGCCCATTGAGGTAATGCACATTTTTCTCATTGGCATTTGTCAAGCAGAAGCTCAGAAGTTTTGAACATCTTCTTTTATTTTTGATCAAGGTCTGGCTGATGGGCAAAGGCAATCCACTAGTTGTCTCTGAAGGATCGTTCAGCGATCTTTGCTTCAAGAAGTTAATCACTGTTGAAGGGCTGACTTCTGTCACATTCACACCAGCTGATTTGAAAGTTTTTTTTATTTCATTCACTTTGCAGGTGTTTGGCACTAATTTCATCGCAATGTCATCTAAAATTTCAAAAATTCCTTCATGGTCATCAGTTGAAAAATATGGACAATCTGCTGAATGTGGATCAGATGGACTGCACCAGGTAACTGTGTATTTCTGTAGTGAGAGATGTGATGACTCAACAGAAACAGCGTGTACAGTGGGTATAACAGGAAGATCACATCGGCTGATTGATCTATAGACCTCATGGATCATCTCATGCCAGACTTTGTCTACTTTCTGTGAAATGCATGGGAAGTAATTAAGGAAAGAAGTCTCTAGCTGTGACTTGAGGAATACAAGAGTTGTAGGTGTATCCTTCTTTATGACTGAACACAGACGTAAAAGCAGATCTGCATAGAGTGGTGAAATGATGTTTATTTTCAGTGACTGGTTCCACTCAGTCTTCAGACTATTACCATCTTCTTTCCATAAGTCTCTTCTTGAAGAATCTACTTCAAAATTTGCATTCACATGGACTGGTAAACCAGTTTCTCCAGGTAATGGCAAACAACAAAATGCCCTGCCAGTAAATGTGTGGTTAAATGAGCTTTCCCAACATGCAGCAAGAGCAGCTTGAGGAACTTTAAAATGATCTTGCTTGTTTTTTCTCTCATGGATTTGTTTAGAGAAACCAAAGCTCTCTGCAATGACCCACTGACTTTGGTTATTTCCAGATGAGATTTTCATGATGTAAATGGTTTTGCAGGGTTCCGCTGTTCCTGACATGAGGGATTCTCGAACATGGCTGTGAAAGTTTTCCTTGCTTTCCATGCTCTTCTCTGGGTATGTCTTTTCAACTCCGAAAAGACATTTTGTTTGTGTTCCATCTTCACTGATCTCCAAGAACTGTATTTTTGTGATGTGTTTCAAGAAGAGAATTAGTCCTTCAGGATCTTCAGTCAAGGCGGATTTAAGTTCCTCCATGTCACGGTCTGTGACTGCATGTCTAGATATTTCAGATTTTTCTGCCATTTTCTCTGTCCTGAGAGGGAGCCTGAACATGGTTCCAGAATTGAGTGCAAACATTTCTGGAAGAAAGGTATGATAAACATCCTCAAAAGATTTTTTAAATTCGTCCTCCATTGAAAACTTGCAGCCTGGGGACTGCTTTGTTGCATGTTCCACATATTTTAGATTTGGATCAGAAATGCAGAGCAATTTGTCACCAGTCAGGATAGATGGACAATCTGTCAGATGATACACAGAATTGAAGCCAAGTCCATATTTTCCAGTTCTCCCTAAAGAGCCATGTTTTCCTCCTTCCCCCAGCTGTTGAATACCTTGCAGATCATCATCAGTAAATGTTCTGTTGTTGTACACACAAAGAGCCGGGCCTTGAACCAGTTCCCATTTCTTTCCAAATATCTTTTCTGTCTTATGTTTTCTTTTGTCCCACACAAAGTGAATTTCTGTTGCCTCTGCATCATCAGCATTTTGAATGAGCTCTTTCAGAATATCCTTTTTAGATGGATATGCATCAATTATATTTTTTATTCGGACAGTTAGTTTCTCTGTTTGTCCAAATTCTTGTACATGAAAGGAAAATTCACCGACCAAATGATTTTTCAGAGTATGGTGTCTTGTTGTCATTACACCAAAATGACAGGCCACAGAACGAGATATCAGATCATGGACGAGCTTGACACCAGCTGAGACAGGCATCCATGGGCTGTCATTAAATCTCAGCTCTTTAGAAGATGTCAACACACCTCTCTTATCAGGTATGAGACAGTTTGTAAGCTTTTCTTCTTTTATTTTGTATAGCCCTTTTATGAGTATTGTAACACACTTATGGAGGTCTGACATGGAAAGAGGTTGAGATCCATTTAAAGCCTTAATTTCATTAAGTGCAGAAACAAATTGCTCTTTTGTGAAATGTTTTTTGATGCCAAGGTAATGCCAGAGCCTCTCAAATTTGTAGAAGATGACTGGAAGTACATAGAGATATGGTTTCTCTTCAAATTCTTCACTTTTGGCCACTGACCTCACATTTACAAAGTGATCCTCAATGAAAATGAATGGGAAGGATTTTGCATGCTCAATAATGGGATTGGGATTTTTCTGTTCAAACAAGTAATTGTTGAGATATTCATAGCAAGAGTGAGCCATGTTGAAGAGAGTCGTCTTTTGAAATGCATTGCAGTGTTGGTGTGCTTTTAACAGCTGCTGAAGCACCGTCTCAACTGGTGGATTTGTCAGTACGCCCAATTTTTGGAGAACTGGATCATAATTGTATTTTTGAAGCTTTGAATGATCAACGGTGAATTCTGTCATGCTTACTAAATTCCGACAACTGTCATCGTAAACTTCAGAGGGTTTTTTAAGAACGGTGGTGTTCATGTTTTGCTGAACTAAAGGAACTAAGGCAGGAAGGAATGGTATTTGAGACAGTGTGTGCCAGTGCAGAGAATTCACATCTTCTGAGGAGTCTTTCATTGACTCTAGAAGGCACTGAAGACGTTTACGATATTCAGATTGATCCTGTTGCCAAACACTGGATATCTTCGCAGCTCTTTCTATGATGTCCTCTACAGGGAGGTGGTCACTCAGCATTCCCAATTCTGAAAGTCGTTGAATAATTTTTGGTAAGAGAAAATCATTTTCGGTCCCTGCAAGAAAGCGTCCTTCCTTAAGTTCATACAAACAAGCTATTTTGCCAGAAGGATTCACAAGTCTCTTGATTAATTGAAGCTTCTTACAACTCTGCGTTGGTATACAAGGGTAGCTTTTCAGTAGGTCATCAACAGCTGGATCATTCAAGTGAATGGCATTCAGTACAAGAGTATTTCTGCTGTGTGTGTCCACAGAACTCAAGTTCTCAAAAACAATGTAATAAAACTCAGGCCAGTTGATTGTTCTCTGTTTTATCTCTGGCTCAAAGCCACAATCGATGAAACTCTGTCTTACCCATGATGGAAGAGAAACAACACTGGAATATGAAGCTCCCAAGCTCAAGAACACCTTCATGGCAATGTCTCCAATTACTCGGCTCTGCTCAATTTTTGGATTCAGAAATCTCACATTGTCTATAGAACACCAATTATGTCCATTGCTGAACAGCTCCAGAGATTTTCCATTGGCATTCTCCACAACTGCTGAGTAGAAAGACTCAACCATGGGTAAAAATGCTTTGCTTACTGTCTCTATGTTAGGCCAGAATGTATGGAAGGAATAATTCTGGATATGTCCATTTTGGGCCATTTTTTTCAGCTCAAGCAGTGTAGTGATGTAAGCAGAGGTTACAGCATCTTTCATCAAAGCTTTGTTCCACTCAGACTTCACTCCCTTTTCCCATAGACTTTTCCTATTTGATGTGACTGCAAAAGTTCCATTGACATGGACTGGAAGACCCGTATCAACTGAGAGAGGAAGAAAGCAAAACGCCTGGCCAAAGAGGCTTTCATCAGGGGACCATGTGTTAGTTTTTGCCTCTTTATGCAAAGGTACAGCGATACCTCCAATTGGAAATGAAAACACATGATCTTGTTCAGTTCTTCTCTGGTACATTTGCAAAGACTCCTGTGTCCCAAAACAGGAGTACAAAAGCCAGTACTGGGTGAGGGATTTATCTGAGTTCTCCTGAACTATTTTAACAATGTGTGCTCTCTTAACATCAATAATGTTGAGGCATTTGATATCACTATTTCCGAAGGTGTTCTCGATCTCTTGGAGAAGTGTGTCATTCGAGACAGCAAATGAATTCATGACTTCTCTGGATATTTTGAGAGTAGTCTGAATCTGATTATTCCTTGGAGGAGTCGGTGCGTTTTCAGGGATAATTTGAAGGGACATGGATCTAATGCTCTTCAGAAACAGTAGGTGTGTTTGTGAGTTGTCAGTCAAATGATTTATAAAACTCCTAATTCGCTCTTCATCAAATACCTTTGAACTGATCTCTGACTTGTTGGCCTCCTCCAGAGTGCGAAATGGTAATTTAATCAAGGTGCCATTGTAAGCTTTCTTGCTGTTTTCCACTGACAAATCACAATCAAAAATTCCTTCATAAGATTTCAACTGTCCAGGAAACCTTTTGAACAGACGCTCCTGGAATGGGTCAAGTTTAATTCCTGGGTTTCCATAGCTGAGAATGTGCTTTTCCAAATGGGAGACATTTGGATCAAGAATGAGAAGGCTTTTCCCACTTAAAATAGAGGGAATATCACTCACATGATAAACAGCATTAAATCCAAGCCCAAACTTTCCAATCATCTCAACTTTTTTTTCCTTTGATGCTGATCCCACCTTGACAATGTTTCTCCAGTCTTCTTCTGAAAAAAGCTCATTGTTGAAGATCCAAAGGCATGGTCCATTGCAGAGAGCCATTCCATGATCAAAGAGTGTTTCAGGGGGGTCTTTGTGTTTTCTGAAGTCAAGGAGGAATTTACACGTGGTTGCCCCTGCGTCCTCAGCATTTTGTAGGAGTTCTTTGAAAATGTCACTTTCTTCATCATACTCTTTAAGAATGTTTTTAATTCTTTGAGTAATTGGTTCAGATTGTCCACATTGTTCTATACCAAAGGAATCTTCCTCTGCTTGTATGAGCTGTGGTTTTAAGATGCGAGTACTTAAGAATGGGACTTTCAACCATTTTGCAGTGATGGGTAGAACTTCTTCATGAATGACATAGAACTCCTCATCATCTTGTATCAGGTCATCAAGTCCTTCAGCACTGATGTCACAGAAGACTGTTTTGGACAAAGCCTGCAGAGTAAAGTTATGACTTTGTGCCACGACAGGCACAGGGGTAGTGTCCTTTAAAAGCTTCTCATTCTTTCGCATCCAGTCAAGAATAGCAACTGACACTTTAAGTTCTGTCAAGTCTCCATGAGAAGGATCCCTGCAGTCAATTCTTTGTTTTATGTCATGGAGTATGTCTTCAATCTCTGCATCTGACAGTGTTTTCTTCACACCAAATTTTGTTAGCAGGATTTCATATTGCAAAAACTCTTCAGGCACTTTCTTGATGTAGGGGCTTAGATCCAATTCAGGTGGATAGGCTAAAACTATGTCTCCTGGACAGACAAACTCACTGTTATTCCAAATCCAAGGGATGCCTTTTGAGTCTATTAAATCTGTGAAATTTCTCATGTTGTCTTGCATGAACTTGTAAATATTGTGCAGCTCGGTTTTAAACTGAAAATCTGAATTTGGGTTGGCCATTGATCTTAGTGCAGAGAGGTTCTCCAAGACCTTTTCAGCTGGAGGGGGCTCATGAAGTCCAAGGTTTTTGCAGACATGTCCTGTTAGCTCAGAGGTAAGTGGCATTACATATCCAACAATTGAAGAATACTTTGAATCCCTTACATCAGTCGGCTTATACAGACCTCTCTTATGATTTCTACAAATGCTTCCATTCAAAAACTTTGGATTTTCACAGGGAACCCACTGCCTTTGCTTCAGCTCTTCTATCTGCGCCTTGGTGAATTTGGAAAGGAAATCATTCTCATTCAGGACTCGAACAAGTGTATGTGCTTTTTTAAATGCCTTATCAGGTGAGTGGACATGAAGCTTTTCAACATGATTTATGACTTGGAGTGTATTTTCTGTTGATATGTCTTTTTGTTCTGTTTTTAGGCCAATGCTTTTTAAACTTTGAAGCATTTCCTGGGTCTTTGTGTAAATAGGTGAGGGAAAGAAATCTGCCTCGAAAAGATCCTGAAATATTCTATTTCTTGGATCAAAAACATCTGAGGCTTGTTTGCGTTCTCCATGAGTTGTCTCAATAAATTTGAGATTCTTAGTTTTCATGAGCAGCTGCTTACTTTGTGAGAGTAGAATGCTACCATTATTCAATATCCAGGTCATTACTGTCTGTTCCTCACCTTTTTGGAAAAAAGCAGCCTCAATGCAGTCAACCAAACGAACAGCCAACTTAGCGGCATCTAAGAGTTCAATATTCAGAAGAGTCAAAAGTCTGCGATCAGCTTCATTTGCACACTGTACAATGGTCTCAGGCATTGGCAAATCATCTGGAATGGCTGGTTTGGTGGTCGAAACAACTGCTTGCTTTGATTGAACTGCAACATATTTTCCAGACATCATTCTGAAGATTGGCAACATGGAAAGCAAGTTCCTTTCAGCATTTGATAAAGAGTCCAAAGAAGAGAGGTACACTTTCAACTCCTCTTTTTCACGTGAAGAACCGGAGTCAATGCCTTTGATGACCTGATCTCTGTGTGAGTTCACAAAGACTTGTAAAACACTTCTTGGTGAAGCAGGAAGAACATACCTCTCAATGTCATGATGTCTAAGACACTCATCTCTTTTTATGACTGTACATCCCACCATCCTTAACACATTCTGAACATGATCTGACAAGCTAGACACTCCGCTACTCTGAAAAATCAATGTTGTGTTTCTCTGCAACCTTGCTAACAATATAGAATTGCCTGAACTCTGTAGAGGCTCCAGTGGAATTAAAGGAATGTCAATAAAGTCATTTAACTCGTTCCATTCAGTTCTAAGAAACTTCCAGAATTCAGACAACCAGCTCTTTGGTGGATGATGATCGTCTTCTGTATTCCATGTCACATGATCTTGGGTCACCTTCCAGTCCATGGGTAAGTGCTTCTTGGTGAGTGCAACAACATGATTTGCATTTAGATTGATTATGTTGTATGTGCCTGAAAAAACAGTGAGACCAAATTTTATAAACATGTATGATATTAATGGAATATATTATTAGCACTGCCGATAAAATGTATTTTTCTTACTCTTTGTTGCTAGTTTCATTAGTTGCATAATGCAAACATAGCTCAGATCGTTGGGTATAAATCTTTCTGTAGAAAATGGCAGCAATGTTCTAAACAAAGAAATAAATGATTATTAGTACTTTGGAAACACAATTAGCCTGGGAAAACCCAGACAACTTCCGGCAAATTTAGATTTGGTCTGAAAGTAAGTCTGGCAAAGAGCTCATTCAAGCCCATTTCCAATCCGTCGAAATCGAGGCACCAATCAGAAACGTTGGGGTGGGCTTTACACGACGATGACAGCGCTGGGATTTTGAAGCAGATTTTGTAGCCTACATTACAAGGATGCTAGCCTGGACATTTTTTGGACCCATAACA
This sequence comes from Pimephales promelas, assembly GCF_016745375.1. The sequence continues at coordinate 493,641 of NW_024121399.1, read as the reverse complement.
TTTTTTGGTCGGGAAGTTTGGTCTGGACTAGATTCATTGAGGAGAAATTATGATCAGTCAAAAAATGATCGGGCCAATCAGATTGCCAGGGCGGGCTTTATACGATGATGGACAGATGATCTGCAAGGACGTAATCATCACGTTATCAAAGAGCGCTTAACTGGTTTCCCTCAAAGATGGCTGCAGCTGGAGAATTGAGATGTAAAGATTCCGCTGTTGTAAAATAAATCGACAGCGCATTCATTTTAATAGATGAACAGAAAACTGCAATCAAGGCATTTGTCGATCGGAAAGATATTTTTGCCGTCCTTCCTATATGATTCGGGAAAAGTGTAAATTATCAGCTGGCTCTGACGTTCGCTAAGAAGATGGGATGTAATGAAATGCCTGTGGTCGTTGTGGTTTCTCCTTTGGTGGCACTCATGGAGGAGTAAGTAAAAGAAACAACACTCGTTATTTTACTTCCAAAAGTAAGTTCTATAGTTGAAAACTGCGCTATACAAAGTAGTTGACTTACTGCGTTGCTCTGATTGGTTGTAGGTCTACCGACTATCCAATTGAGTGCAGAGGTTTTTTTTCCTGGTTCGGTTAAGACACGCTTCATAATCAAAGCCCCATGGAGCAGTTTCAGACTCACATTCTGACAAGAATATGAGTATGACGAAGTCAGGCTACAAAGATGCATTACCGTCGAACATCACTCATTCGAATCAGCTATCGCCTTTGTTTTAAGCGATTTGAACGTATCCTTTTTGTTAAGAACTGAGCAAAGAACAACACTCGGAGATGTTTCTCTGCCGCTCTGCATATGTCATCTCCTTCATCGCTCTGATTGGTTTTAGGTCTATCTGGGACGTCCGTTGGTGACGCCCCTCTGGAAATGATTTGTCAATGACGCTTTGCCAGACCATAACTCAGTTACACCTGAGAATGGTCTGGTTTTAACCAGGCTAAAACATAATATAAACACACTAAAGAATTCAAGTAGGAAAGAGACAACTGTATCACCTTACCTTGAAAACTTCTCATTGTCGATCAAAACAGTGTTCTGCTCTTCATTGCTAAATGAAGTGAAGGTTCCATCACTGAGAGGCAGAAGCTTAAGACCTTGTAGCTCTGTGTACTTCTCATCACTAAGAGCTAGTTCAAGAAGAGAGTATCTGTCATCTTTACTGAGGTTTTCAGCCTTACTTCTGTGAAGGACATTTCTAACATAAGATGGAGACACCCATGTCAATTTATCAATTTCAGGGAAGATTTCTGGAACATCTTTCAAAACATGTTCTGGGACTGTGACCAGGTTCTCTCCTTCAGCAATCAATAATCTTGACACTGCAGACATCGTGTCAGAACATATATTGTTGACTGGAAAAACTGCCTCTGAGGGAGACACCCATATTTTTTCATCTTTGGCAAGGTGAAAGATCTTGTATTCAAACAGACCCTTCAGAGTGTCTGTTGCAACTTCATGCCATCGGTCTTTATGGACAGTCTTGGATAGGTCAGGCCAAAGATTGTACACAGTGGCAGCAGGCAGGGTTGAGTTTCTGGATAACTGAATGGCATCCAGGATCATCATAAGATATACATGAGGAAGAATATCTTTTATAAGTAGCTCATTCCACTTTGCAGATTCGTCATTTTTCTGATCCTCCTCTTGCCACTTAATGAACCTCCGATTATCTGTCAGGCCAAAGCAAGCATTGATGTGAATGGGAAGCCCAGTTTTGTTTGATTCATTGTTTGGAAGAGGCAGAAAGCAACTGAGTCGCCCATTGCAATGTGATCTGTCTTCATCAATTCGAAAAGCTGCATCAACTTGAGGGTAGAAGCTCAGCTTACTGGCTAGAGAGTCAATCTCTGGTTTATATCCATGTTTCAGAAGGCAAGATGTCACAAGCCACTGGGACCTTGTTCCTTCCATTTGATGGGGAATGTGTGATACAGTTTTGAAACAAGTTTTTCTGTCAAATGATTCCTGCTTGACATGAGAAAGGTCATTGTTAAATTGATTTGATGCTGACACTTTGAGCCTATTGTTGCAGAAGCCATTGGTGTCAATATGCAACAAAGTGATGGATGACACATTTCTCAGGAAGAGAAGACTGATGTCTGCATCAGCAATGAAACTGTCAAAAAGCTGCGTAACTTTTGAGGAGTCATACAAGTTATCGGAGATCTCAGAAGCCTCATTACGCAGGGGGAAGCGGAAAAGCGTTCCTTTGAAGTATTGCTCCTCGCTGATGACCTTCTCCCAGGAACAACTGTCGACATGACTGACTACATTTTGAAAGGGCTGGAACTGATCTCTCAAGTTCAAAAGACTCTTTCTGTCCTCTTCATCATTCAAAGACCATCGATAGCCTTCTTCATCATCTCCAAACATCTTCTTTTGAGGGTCAAAAATGGCTAGGTGTTCAGAACTAAATACACATGGCAAGTCTGTAAATAAACAATAATAATAATTTAAAATGTTGTTATTCCAAATCAATACTTTCATTTTTTGTCCTCGCAGATACACATATTGATACCTGTATTTTCACTGCATTTGTAATTTTTAAATATAGGTAGAGAAACCAAAATATAATGAATTACAGTATATAATTATGTTGAATAAAATTGTTTAGCAAATTTGTTAGAAAGGCCGACTCATGTGCGCATGCGCTACTTACTTTCAGTCATCATCAGTTCAGAGCGGGACTGTACGAGCGGGACTGTACAAGCAAGACTGTGTGTGCGAAGTGCGTCAATGAATAAATGTAAGTTGACTGTTTACCTAGTTTGGTTATTAATACTTGCTAAGGAGCTGTAAAGCCTTGATGTCTTACTTTCATAAAGTGATGCATGGTTTAAGAGAGATGAATCCGTTAATCGCGTGAGGTTAAGGGCTCGTCAATGTGCCGTTTATGTTTGATATTACTTGTAATTTATAGTATTGAGATGGCACCCAGTGTTTGATTGTGCATATGTATGTGTCATCGTTTACATTAGTGTATGAAACTCTTTATATTTCGAGTTTAAGGACATGATCTTTATGATTATCTGACGTTCGTTTAAATTACCTCAGATTCGGTTTCGGTTTTGAATGTTATGCCATTTCTGACCGCTAAGTGGTGGTGTTGTATAATAATATCCTTGAGTATGTGTTTATTCCTTTATCTTACTCTAACTTTCACTTGAGAATGGCTTTATTTGAGAAATATGTATCTGTTTATGTAAATTATGTTTGTGTAATAATACTCAAGACATATTGTTAATATATATCTTTATTTTTCCTTTGTAGACCACACACGTACACACACGTACGCACAAATACCAGTGATAAGTAAAGCCTGTGTATTGCTGTGTTGTGTACAGCCAAAGACTGTTAACAAATAAACCTCCTTTGCATGGAACTGATCTGATTCCAGTGTGTTCTGACCGACACCCCATTGAGGAAAGTTAGATCTGAACCATCACCTTATACAGTCCACTTTTTCCAATCCTCCTATCGAACAAATGGTCCTTCGAGCCGGATCTGGCATTTCTCATGGACAAAGAATCAGTATCAGTATCAATTGATCAGTCAACATGCATCCTGAAGAAGCACATGCACAGATTGTAAGACCAAAACGTCTAGTTCATCCTCCTGCTTACCTCAAAGATTATGATCTTACAACTGTACATCGTAGAGCAGGCAGTCAGCTGGTATCGCCTCACACAACACAGCATACACAGTGGCTTGGAGATGCAGCAGTGAACATCTCTTCACCTTCTACCAGAGGTACGAGTCCCATAAGTCAAGATCCATGGGACACAGTCGATGAATGGTCGCCTATAGCTGAGGAAAGGGATCCTTTTATCCAAAGAATGGATAACATAGGGCTGCAACAGCCTAGCGCCACCTACGCTCCAGTGCAGTCAATTAATAGTCCTCAGACTTCTCCATATCATCGGCCATGGGAAGAACATCAGTCCACGCCGTTACCAAGTACATCTTTCCCTGCACAGGATAGACTCCTCCCACATCCTGGAACGACATCCTACCATCCACACTCCATGGTGACTACATCTTTGCTCCCACCTACCTATGGTAAGCGTTGCCAGACGGCCTACACCACAGCAACATCTCAGGGGTTACAACACCCATGTCCTGCTACAAAAGGTGGCCCTTTACTCAGTTTGAACCAGAAGACTAGCTATCCCAGCCTGCCCAAACCAGGAAAGAACAGAACTGTAGAGCCTCAAAGTGAACCTAGCATGCTAAACCTTCTGGGAACAATGATGGGTGAACTTCAGATTATGAAAGATCAGATCCTGGCTGCCGCACCCACTAGACCACAGATTGATTCAGTCCTGTGTGGTGAACGTGCTAACCATAATTCCTCTCCCTGGCAGCATTCACATAGATCCAATTATCCTCATTATCAGAGAATGGCTCAGTCAATGCCTGGTCTTTATGAGGATACTCCTGTCCCTCACTGGCATTCAAGAACATTATACGAGTCCCCTAGAGAGACCTTGGATTATCCCAAACCACAGGTGCATTATCAGTTCCCACAAGCCTCTGGGCCAGAGTCAGCACATAGAGCTCCTTATTCCTCTAATGTGAATCCTGCAAGGCAAGAAACCACTTATTGAGGTCCAGTGCCAACCATACCCAACTTCTACAATAAAGACCCCAGCGAGTTTAATCGGTTAAAGATAGCCCTTGAGAACCTTCTACCAACGGATGCCACAGAACTGTTCCGGTACCAAATCCTGTTGGACCATCTGAAGCTAGAGGAAGCTCGTTTGGTGGCAGATTCCTACCTCAATTCACCATTTCCCTACTCAGACACCATGGCTGCTCTGAATGAAAGGTTTGGTCAGCCACATAAGTTGGCACTCAAGAAGATCGCCAAAGTGATGGATTCACCAGATATCCGACGAGGAGATAATGAGGCCTTCGATAATTTTTCTCTGCATATTAGGGCTCTTGTTGGTATGTTGGAGACTCTTGGAGATGAAGGTGAAGCTGAACTTCGATGCGGGTCGCATGTAGAGAGACTGTTGAGTAAGTTACCGGCTGAAATGAGATCAGGATTCCGAAGACAGATGTACCATCGTCCTGGCTCTGTGTATAACCTTCGTGAATTTTCTGAGTGGCTTCAGTATGAGGCCTGGTGCCAAAGCAGTGAAACACAGATCAGTTACAAGAGCCAGAGACCAGAATGCCGGCGAGAAACCAAACCCACTGTACGTTCAGCCACCATTCTTCATGGAGCAGATGATACTGCCACAAAGGTCCTCTCAGCACCAGGCCAGGTTAAGCAAGTAAAAGTGGAGAAACCTAAAGTTCCACCGAGAGCCTTTTGTCCATACTGCGATAACGAGGATCATTATCTCAGTCAATGTCCCACCTTTAAGTCCTTCGATAAGCAGAGAATGATTGAATGGATCCAGACCAATCATCGTTGTTGGCGCTGCGGTCGCGCACACCAAGCAGCCCAGTGCACACTCAAGAAGCCTTGTAGCATCTGCAAAGGGAAGCACTTACAAATCTTGCATGAGGTCAACACAAAGAGTCCCAGAGAAGGTTCCTGCCTTGTTAGTTCAACCACTGAGACACTGTACTTGGACAGACCCACTGACTGCAGGCGTGTTCTCCTAAAGGTCATCAGGGTCTTGCTGCACTATGGAGACAAGACACTCGACACCTATGCTGTCATGGATGACGGGTCCGAGCGCACTATTCTTCTTCCTGATGCCGCCCATGAGCTCGGTATACAAGGTCAAGCCGAAAACATAGCCTTGCGGACCATCCGCCAAGATGTGCAGACCATCAGTGGTACCACGGTTACCTTCCACATATCTCCTGCCACTCAACCACAGAAGATCTTTAAGATCAATGCAGCATTCACTGCGAAACGTCTTGGTCTGGCCGATTACTCTTATCCTGTCAGTTTGTTGGAGAAGTACAAGCATCTTAAAGGTCTCCCCCTGCAAGCCTTTGAAAAAGTGAGTCCTTTACTTCTCATCGGAGCCGATAACACCCACCTGATCACACCGATTGCACCTGTCCGAATTGGTCCACCTGGTGGTCCGGCTGCTATAAAGACAAGGCTAGGATGGACACTGCAGGGACCAGCCAAGATCTTGGAGACCAAATTGCAGCCACAGCAATGCCTTTTCCTGTCTCTCAACCCTGCGGATGATCTTACCCGTGGTAAGAGCCTAAAGGACCTTGCTGAACCCAATCGGTGGACCCAAGGACCAAAATTCCTCCTCCAACAGCAGAATACTTGGCCAACACCACCAGATATGCACAGCTTTTTGCTCGATGACACTACGGAATTAAAGCGAAGTGCCTTCTGTGGCGTGATCAACTCAGCACCACCGACAGCAGATGGTAGCAAGTTTAGTAGCTGGAAAGACTTGGTCGAAGCTGTAGCACAGGAGTTGCATGGGGCGGCAGGAAAGAGTGGCTCCCCTTCAGCTAGCGATTATCAAAAGGCAGAACTGACTGCGCAGAGACAGGTCCAAATGGACAGTTTTGCTGAAGACTACCAGCTGTTGAAGAGCGGGAAACCTGTTCATTCTAGCAGCCGTCTACTTTGTCTATCCCCAGAGTACGACGAAACCAATGATCTGATACGAGTTGGAGGACGACTACGACGGGTGGAAGGACTAGACCCAAACACAGTACACCCTATAGTATTGGATCCCAATCACCCTAACACTCAGTTATTCATAAAGGATTATGATGCTCGCCTTTGCCATCCTGGGCCAGAACGAGTGTTTGCAGAGCTTCGACGAAAGGTGTGGATACTGAAAGGGCGAGAGGCAGTGAGAAAGCACCAGCGAACATGTCTCGAATGCTGCAAATGGAGGTCGAAGCCAGCCTCCCAGAAAATGGTTGATCTCCCTCCACCACGACTTCGGTTGTTCAAGCCTGCTTTTCATTCAACCGGAATTGACTGCTTTGGGCCTCTTCTGGTCAAAATAGGTCGTCGGACGGAGAAGCGGTGGGGACTTTTATTTGAGTGCTTGACCACCCGGGCAGTGCACCTTGAGGTACTGACATCTATAGATAGTGATGCCTTTCTCATGGCTCTACGACGGTTTATAGGTCGCCGTGGGAAACCTGCAGAGCTATATTCAGACCAAGGCACTAACTTTCGAGGCGGTGAGAGAGAACTTAAAGAAGCCTTCAGTCAGCTCAGTGGTGATCTACAGCAGCAGCTAGCGAAGCAACAAATCAGCTTTCATTTCAATCCTCCAGCTGCCCCACACTTTGGAGGGGTGTGGGAACGCGAGATTCGTTCCGTAAAGGCCGCACTTTACACTACCCTGGGCTCAGAATCAGTAACTGAAGAAGTGCTTCGAACTGTCCTCATAGAGATTGAGGCCATCCTCAACTCGAAACCTCTTGGTTACGTTTCAGCGGACATTGCTGATGCAGATCCGATCACCCCAAATTGCTTTCTAATGGGGCGGCCAGATGGGTCCCTACCCCAAGTCATCTATCCAGTATCTGAGCTCCTAGGAAGACGGAGATGGAGGCATTCACAAGTATTGTCTGACAGATTCTGGACGGCCTTCATAAAGCATTACTTACCTGACATGCAGGCCAGAGGAAAGTGGCAGAATCCATCAGTAAACATCAAACCAGGGACAGTCGTCATGCTTGTTGACCCTCAGTTACCCCGTTCATTCTGGCAGATTGGAAGAGTATCTAATGTCTTTCCTGGGGTTGATAGTCGAGTTCGAACGGTCGAGGTGCAGATTAAGGACAAAGTCTATACAAGACCCATCTCTCGACTGATTGTTCTTCCAGAGATCCGAGATGAAGGGGATGAAAGCCACACTAGTGACTAATGGTAGTCCATATAGTGTCGGCCTTTTAATGGAGCAAATTTGTAACCAAATTTGGGGGCGGCTGTGTTAGAAAGGCCGACTCATGTGCGCATGCGCTACTTACTTTCAGTCATCATCAGTTCAGAGCGGGACTGTACGAGCGGGACTGTACAAGCAAGACTGTGTGTGCGAAGTGCGTCAATGAATAAATGTAAGTTGACTGTTTACCTAGTTTGGTTATTAATACTTGCTAAGGAGCTGTAAAGCCTTGATGTCTTACTTTCATAAAGTGATGCATGGTTTAAGAGAGATGAATCCGTTAATCGCGTGAGGTTAAGGGCTCGTCAATGTGCCGTTTATGTTTGATATTACTTGTAATTTATAGTATTGAGATGGCACCCAGTGTTTGATTGTGCATATGTATGTGTCATCGTTTACATTAGTGTATGAAACTCTTTATATTTCGAGTTTAAGGACATGATCTTTATGATTATCTGACGTTCGTTTAAATTACCTCAGATTCGGTTTCGGTTTTGAATGTTATGCCATTTCTGACCGCTAAGTGGCGGTGTTGTATAATAATATCCTTGAGTATGTGTTTATTCCTTTATCTTACTCTAACTTTCACTTGAGAATGGCTTTATTTGAGAAATATGTATCTGTTTATGTAAATTATGTTTGTGTAATAATACTCAAGACATATTGTTAATATATATCTTTATTTTTCCTTTGTAGACCACACACGTACACACACGTACGCACAAATACCAGTGATAAGTAAAGCCTGTGTATTGCTGTGTTGTGTACAGCCAAAGACTGTTAACAAATAAACCTCCTTTGCATGGAACTGATCTGATTCCAGTGTGTTCTGACCGACACCCCATTGAGGAAAGTTAGATCTGAACCATCACGTTATACAGTCCACTTTTTCCAATCCTCCTATCGAACAAAATTTATATTTCCTTCAGTTACTACATGCTTAATTATGCCTGTTAAAATGTATTGTACATGCATCTGTTTCTTTCACTGTTCATTCTAATCTTCTGTTATATTTTATTTTTCATTTAATAGCACAAGATATATTTAGAGCTGCTTCAGCTAAATTGGTCTAGTTGAGTCAGTGTTTTAAATTTTTAGATACCAGTAAAATATCACAATTCTAAATTTTTAATTCTGATACAACAAAAACTACTAGTCTATTATTATACATTTTAAACATTATTAGAGTCAAAATAGTAAACAGTTAGTAATAAACAAATAAATAATAAAAACACAAATAAATACAATAGAAAAAAGGTAGGGGAGAGCGGGGTAAGTTGTCACACTGTTCATAACTCCAACACTAGAGGCTCTATCTCAATAATCAAATAGCCACTTTGTGTGACTTCTTCTATAGTCAACTTCCTGTTCACATGTGGTCAAGATCAATCGAATCTGAGGTTAGCACAATTTTCTTATTTTTCTGCTTAAAAAGTAAAAAATGTGCACTTTACATTTTATGCAATACAACATTGTTAAGTAGGAATGTTAAAAATAATTATTTTGCAAAAAATAGAGGAGACAGTAACGAGTCTTTTGATACTTTAGCTAAAGTGGTATGTTGAGCTAACCTTGAGATTTAGCCAACAACACATGTCAATTTGGGGCAAGTTGTCTCACTGACTTAGGGGCAAGTCATCATCAGATGATGAAGAGTGGTTCTGTCTCGTCTGTGTAGAGCCATTTTCAAACAGTCGTCCGAAGGAGACCTGGGTAAAATATGTCAAATGCAACAATTGGGCCCATGATGCTTGCACCTCCGGCCAGGCAATTTATGTGTGCCAGAATTGTGACTCTGGAGATGAGTCTGATTAGTCAGATACAGGAGATCTGTTTTGTTCAGAGGTTGTTAAGTTAAGCGAGTTATCTGCAGCTTTCCATTCAGTTATCATGGATCTATGTGCAAGCCAGACAACATTTAAGTTTAAAGCTCAAAGTTAAGTGGTCTTGCCAATTAATGTGTTTTGATTGAAATGTGCATTGTTTGGATTAAATAATTGTTTTTCCAGATTCTCCAGGCACAAAAGTTTATATTTCCAGTTCTGGTTTGAAATAAAATAAAATAAAAAATAAATAAATATTCACAATTAAGTCGTGTTCATATTTTTTGATAATCTAGTGTGACAACTTACCCGCCGATGGGGCAATTTGTCTCAAGTGCACACTCTCTATTCTACAGTATACAACTCTATAATGAGATAATATATGAAGATGTTATGAATACAACATGTGTGCCCAAGACTTCCTTCTTTCATTTGGTATGAAATACCATTGTGATGTATGGTGCTCAGTAAATGTTAGACAGTGTGAAAAGTGTGACAACATACCCCGCTCTCCCCTAAATGAAAATGATCAAATGTAATTTGTAAATAACACTGCATAGTCTTCACTTCACTGTGCTCTCTCTTTTTACTATACATATCTGACCAAACTACAAACTTTCTAGTGATGTCTGTGAAAAAGGGATGTGAACTCTACAAGCTTGCACGTCTGTGCCAATCCACTCTGCGTTTCGTTTATCAGCTCACGCAGCAGCTATATAGGCATAATTATTTAATTAGTTTAACATTATAACAATATATATATATACCTGATTCTCTACTCTCCTACATAAGTTAGGCATTTTGACTAACTTTTAAACCGTGTGCCTCCTTAGAGAAAAAAAAAGTTTTGTTTTTTTGCCTGTTAATGCCAACTGCATAAAATTTGGCTCAGGTATTTTTATTGTAATTTTAAATGTAGCACATTATATTAAAAAGATTAATCCCGATGTTTTATTTGAATATTTCACTGTTAATTCATCAGTATATTGTATTAAAGTGGATGTTGTTGGAGGGACTTTTATTATGACGGGGGTACAGAGAGAGGAGAGCGGGAGAGAGAGAGGAGAGCGGAAGTAAAAGGAGTTAATAAAAAGTGAGAAAAGAGCTCGTCCGTGTCCGAGGGTTTATTTGATATATTCCTAAAGTTATCTTTATATTAAAGCCCCGAAAACACCCACAATCAAATATTACACTATTTCACCGCTATTTCCTTGAAAAAATATACAATATATATACTATATCAGGGTCAATACTTTTAAATGATGCCATCTTTGTTAAAAGGCTTTTATTCTGTTGTCAAGGCTTCAAAATTTAAATTGATATAAATTGGATAAATTATGCAACGTACTTTTGTGGGTGTGTTGGTATGGTCGTCAGAGTGGTATGGACAGAATGTGTGTTATAAAAAATATATATGTGTGTGCATGTGTGTGTTTGTAATATTGAGAGAGGAAAAACTCAACTGCAAATCTAAAATCTAATCACTGTGTGTACCTGTGGAGTTTTGCTGTATGGCATCCAATGGGGAAAGTCTGTTACTGCACCCAACAAAATCTTACTGAAAGTCTTATTTTGAGACATCAACATCAAATTTGGAACACAACTTATTTATATTAATGTCTTTGATTCCTAGCCGTTTTTGATTTCAACTTGTTTTTATAAAATATATATTTTATATAAAATAATATTCATAAATAATTTTCATAAACTTAAACCTATATAACCATTTTTTTATTGTCTCATTCAATTAAAATGCTACCAAACTTAAGTCTGTGTTCCCAAGCTTCAAATTTTTATGACAGTTTTTTGACGTGGATTTTTTTGTCCTCTATGGAGCTATGAGTAACTTTTTTTTTTTTTTTAAAGGGTTAATCTTTATGTTTCTTCAGTTTAGGTTCAGTTCAGTTCTTCAGCTGCCGTCAGAGGCGTGGTCGAACCTCTCCTTTCTATGGGCCGGAGTGCTCCATTTGAGCACTCCAGGGTGCTCCCATTGAACCTTTGCAATCAGCAGACTTCAGACTTAAAGGGGACATATCATGCAAAATCCACTTTTTTAGCCCTTAAATGCATTTTGTTGTATATTTGGAGTGTTTATAAGTGCAGAAAAGATGAAATTATTCTCTTCAGGTGCTTCGTTTATATCTTTATATTCTGTTTTGGTCATATTTTTCAACCTGTTCAGATTTTTCTGTTTTCTATGACGTTTTTTTTTAATTACAACATCACCGTATTTGCAGCGGAACTGACAAATAAGGACATCGACTACCGGTGCAACACTTCCAGCAATCCGACATTATTATTTCTCGCTCCGATTTTGTAGTCCGAGCTCAATGATGCAGAAGTTACGAGAGGGCTAGTCAAAATGTTCGGTTGTTGGATGTACGTTAGTGACCTGAAGCACTTCAAGGATTCCCACTTCAACAACCTCCGCCAGTAACGTTATACAGAAGGGTTTGCCGACTGACTTCGTCTGAATGAGAGGTAAACTCCTTCTATCTTTGGAGACGACGAACAGAGCATTTCGATAAGCTGTAAATATCGTTAATAAAAATAAAGTACTTTACTTTCTTAAAACACATGATGGTCATGGTTTAGCAGTACCTTTGTCTTTCTTTGTTTTTGTTTTGAAGTAACGTTACACGTCTGCAGTATTATTGTTCTTGAGTTTCATCAATGGTCATTTAGCTGCTTTTCTGATGATCATATTATCAATACAGATTGTTTGTGGTAAGATTAGACCCTAGTCATTTATCTTGTCAGTGTGCTTGTTTTAACAAGAGAAATAGTCGACTTTCACTAATAACACAAAACAGTTAACTTGCATACCAATATATCCATAAGACAAGATGTTGTTCTGCAGGTTCGTCGTCGTCTTTATCAACTCGCTCGCTCTGGCTCGAATATGTAAGGCTTGATGGACAAGTCTTCTGTTGTTGACATTTTATTAACGTGTGAATAAAAATGTTCTTTGAAGGTATCGTATATAATCGTATATCTCTAATCAAACTACAATAATGGCCGAACGTGGGGAGTTGAACTGACTGTGAACTCATCGACCTGGAGAGCTTTTTTATTTAAAGGGGCCGCTTTGAAACGGGTCGCTCAAAGACGCACATCAGAAAAGGGGTTGAAAAGGGGCTTGTGGAGCTATAATAATGAGGCTTTAATAATCTAATAATCAGATCTTCTCTTTTGCTTGTTTTTGGATCCAGGGATTATGTACTTTTTCAAAAGATGCACAGTAGCGCCCCCTACTACAGTGAAAATAGGGATTGCCAGAAAAAACTTGTCAATAGCAGGGAAGAGTTGTGTCTTAAATGATGGAAAATCTTGTCATTAGCAGGGAAAAAGTTAACTGGAATATTGTGATGTTAGTGCCACAGAAATCAACAAGCGATATTTTAGGATTCAAAAGGCATTTACAAGAATACCCAAAAAAATTGAAGCCAATCTGTTAATGTAGTGTATTTTCACCTGTAATATGATAAACAGAGTTGAAGCCGATCCCGAATCTCCCGACTTTAGTTGGGTCATCCTGCTTGATGCTTCTGCCAACTCTCTGGATTCCCTCCCAGTCTTCCTCTGTGAAGGCGGCATCATTGAAGGCATAGAGAGCTGGTCCTGCCAGAGCAAAGATACACACAGATGATGAAACTAATAAAGTCTTTCAGTATTGTCAAAGACTGCTCCTAATGCAACAAAGATTTTGACTTGTTTTTAGATATCTGAGATACAAACAGTTTAAGATACAACAGTTGTGACTGGTGCTTTTCAAAAGAGGAAAACGGATGTCAGTTATTAATGGCAAAGTGTGTCTAATTTATTATTATTTTTGCTCCCACAGAAGCTGAAACTGTGAAAACACTTATAACGACTATAAACCTAATCAAGCTGGACGCAGACTGTTATTCTCAAAAAAAGTTGTAAGATACTTTTTTCCCCAGATCAGAGTCCCGGTTAGAACAAAATAAAATACTGTGTTATTTATTCTTTATTTAAATGTTTTTTTTTTTTTTTTTTTTAACGTAAATTTATAGCCTCTCCAGCAGCAACATGTTTAGAAAAATCTTTCTGAAATATTGATCTCTGAAATAAAAGATTGATTTACTATAAAAACATAAAACTCATTCTCCATCAAAAAAAACAAAAACAAGGTAAGCAGCAAAACTCATTAAATCAGATGTCATGTGACATATAAATGAGGACAAATGTTAAACCTTAGACTGTAATATCCATTGTAGCAGGCTCTACAGTAATTTTATAAAGTTTAAGTCTAGTGTGATTTAAATCTGCTTCCAGTGTTTACAACACAAATACCTTGATACTTCCCGAGCTCTTCAGTCCACAGGCTCTGAGTCTCATAATGTCTCTCATCGTGAATAAACACCACACGTGAAGCTCCTGCATCATCTGCATTCTGGATCAGCTCCTGGTACGTTACAGGATAAATATTAAAGACAGATATGATGAGATATTTAAGATACATACCATTTAACAATTATGCAAAAGTATTCATGCAATATTTAAACCTTTTTATATTCTACCTTCAATATTTGTCCTCCATCTGGGTACCGTCTCAAAATTTCTTTCAGGTAATCAATGAATGGTGGAGACGTCGCACCAAATTTATTTCTGCATTGAACAATGTAAAGTTTATCACAAACTGCACAAAACACATACAGAGAAAATTCAAGGTTCATGTAATGGAAGTACAAAATCAGATGGAATTAACTGTAATCCAGGAGCCATATCACACTGTAGCCCAAGACTCAGTTGAGCCTGGTCAGTAACTGGCATACCTCCAGGGAAAACTAGGTTGCTGCTGGAAGAGGTGTTAGCAAGGCCAGCAGGGGGCGCTCACCCTGTGCTGTGTATGAGTAGTAAATTCCCAGTGTAGTGATGGGGACACTTTACTGTCAAAGAGCACCGTCCTTCGGATAAGACATTAAACCGAGGTCCTGGCTGTGTGGTTATTAATAAAAACCCACTTTTTGTAAAGAGTAATTTTAGAGTGTTGGAAACTCAGAAGCGAAGACCAGGAGACTCTGATGTATCTTTTAAGCAGGATTCTTTATTGTTGTGGCATTGCTAAAGTCTGCTTCGTCCAAAAATCTTAGCCAAGTCTGACTAAAGTAAAATACAGAATGTTCATATACCTTACAAGGGGGAGGAGTTACATAAAGGTGGAGACACTCTGAAACAAAGCATGTAAATGAAGCACAGGATTCAGCTTGTTACCGGAAATTCCCTAGCCCTGATCTCATTAGCATAACAGTGTCATGTATAGATGGTAATCCAATAAACCTGTATTACCCAAACCATCACATTATCATAGAGCTTAATGGGAAGGAGTTACATCGAGGGGGAGACACTCTAAAACAAGGCATGTAAATAAAGTATACAGGTTTAGGAACCTGCTCTTAGCCTGAGAGTGTTACCAATCCTAATCCAATCAGCATTACAGTGTGATTCGAATGCATAGAAACCAATCTAATCAGCCAGACCATTCAACGACAAAAGGTGGTAGTCTCAGTGCTTTGTTCAATTTAACTTACAATAGAGAGATCAGGACAGACAGGAACCTGCAGGTTTGTTCCTTAGTTACAAAATTCCAACGCATTCTCATCCTAGGGCGTCAAATAGTGATGCTTTTGAAATTTTGTCTAAATCCAACACACATGGCACCTTTTAGCATCAATATAACAGGCACAGAGCTTTGTTCAGTTATGGGTAGGTTTAGTCCTGGCTGGGGTAGGGTTAGGGTTACACCACTAGGAGGCGCCTTCTGGCCCATATTTATCTGCATCTCATATTGACGCTAAATAGTGGCATGTGCGTTGGATGTAGACGAAATGTCAAAAGCGTCAGTATATGAACGGGTTAAAAAATCACACTTATAAACTTCATCAGTTAATGTACTATTGTATTGGAACCTAAATTAAACTTTTTTTGTTATGTCTAGTGTCTAAGGTGCATTAAAAGAAGGAGTACAGTGTGAGAGTGTCTCAACTTGGGATTAAATTAAACATTTTAATAAATTTGTAATACTACAGGGTGTAACCCCGGTGTATTGGCTAGAGTTCTCAACAGGCCTGAAACTTACAACACGACCCAACCCGGCCCGTGGCTTTTATTGTCGGCCGATGTAACCCGACACATCAACATGAATTATTATGCAAGTTGCACGCAGCAGCCAGACTTGCTTTATTGTGAACAGCAGCGACGATTAATAAATGTAATACATTTTTTTCACTAAACGGAAATGATTAAGCCCGATGTTCGACCCGACCCGAGTCATTTCTTTATATTTTAGACCCGAACCCAACTCGTTGTGAACTCTAGTACTGGCCATATTCCCTCCAATGGCCTTTATCAATCATGGTCACCTAATAATCCCCATAATCTGAATTGGCTATATCACTCTCAATCCTCTCCACCTATAGCTTGTGTGTGGTGAGCGCACTGGCTGCAGTCGCATCATCCAAGTTGATGCTGCACACTGGTGGTTGAGAAGAGACCCATGATATAATTGTAAAGCAATTTGGGTGTACAGTCAGAGCTTCCAACTTTTGAGTTTAGCGTGGCATGAGAGTGGCCCCATGTCGTTTCATAGAATAGCACAACGGCAAGTGTGTCAAGTATAAACGCCTTGTCAATCCACCCCATTATCCACTCCAAAATATTAGCTATGGGATTAAACATAAAACATGCAGTAAATAAAACCACATACTTCTTTTTCTTATGTTGCCTTGATGCTGAACTCATTGTCCGTCTTTTACATTCTCCTGTGTGGAAAAAATATCACTTTCAAATTCTGCAAATTTAACAGTTATTCCATGATAATTGTATTAATAATACTGTAAATACAATCTCTTTATTCATACAAATATAAGTACTTTCTTGGGTCTCCTGTGGCCTAAAGCACAGTTCCCTTTCAAGGGATCTCACACTGCATCAATTCTGCTTGATTGTGTCTTGAAGCATGGGTGAAATTAGTCTAATAGTGTGACGAGAGGCCAGAGGGGGCTGACGTCACCAACCAGGAAACTATAAAGCCTGCCCAAACTAGTGTTGTTTGTTTGGGAGTGGAGCATGCACAGTCAGCGCTCAAGGGTGTTGGCTGTGCAGTTCAAGAAGACCGGCAGGCTCACATTCCCTGCAGTTCGGATATTGACTGGCCAGCGGAGAAACAGGACGTTCATCCCACCAAACCGGTCAGAACAACGTTGGCTTTGGTGGGTAAAGCTTATGCTGCTTCTGGTCAGGCTGCAGCATGCCTACACACAACGGGCGGAGACTTGAATGTGGACGGGGGAATTATTATTAAGCCACAGACCTTTCTCTCTTGGCCCCAAGGAGAGCTGTTGGTCGTGCCATGGAAATTCTGGTGGCCACAGAGAGGTATTTATGGTCAGATCTTAGCGCCATTAAGGAGAAAGTTAAGTGCTTCCTTATTGACACCCCGCTTTCTCCTCATGTCCTCTCGGCGACACTGTCTCCAGGGCTGCTGAGTGGGAACAGCCTCAAACCTCTAAATCAAGTTCCTCGTACCATACAAAAACAGAGCCTAGCTACCCGTGACAGCATGGAACCTACTGTCAAATATATCTCAATGGGTCCATTCTGAATTGCATTCAGTGGGTCCACACTGATTTTGGCTCAGTCGGATCAGCTACTGGATCAGGATCGAGATGTTTTTCTCACGCACATGGAAAGGTTGGGGTTGAGGTTGAACGCCAAAAAGAGTGTACTTTATCCAGTACAGACGACCCCTTTTTTAGGTGTGGCATGGGATTCGATCACTATGCAAGCACGACTCTCTCCTGCGCGCATCGAGTTGATCCTGTCAACAGTAAACCGGTAAAGCTAGGCCAGTCCTAGCTTAACCGTTTTTTCCCAGAGGGTCAATCCCTTCTTACGATCAAGGTCACACGCCGATGCATACGTGCCATGGTTATGTGTAAGAAACCCTGGTTCCAATCCCAAGGACCCATGCTGGGAGCTCTTTGTCGTCGTAAAATGACGGATGCTTCCCTGACGGGATGGGGAGCGACCCTAGAGGGTCGTTCAACTCAAGGTCTGTGGAGGGGACATCATTGTTCCTGGCACATAATCTGTCTGGAAATGATGGCTGTTTTTCTTGCTTTCAAGAATTTTATCTCAGACCTCAGGGCCACAACATAAATCACCAGGGGGGGTTGCAGAGTGGACCAAATCCTCCTGTGGTCTCATGGGAAGCTGCTTTCACTCAGAGCAGCTTACATCCATGGGAACCAGAACCTAAAAGCAAACGTCCTGTTGAGACAGGGGCTGAGGACTGTGGAATGGAGGCTCCACCCTGAGGTGGTGGAACAGTAATGGAGGTTGTTCGGCCAGTCTAAAGTGGATGTATTTGCGCCTCGAGAGACGTCTCACTGTCCACTCTGGGTTCTCCCTCACGCATCTAGCTCCTCCGGGATGCAATTGTTCAGACATGGCCGGGGCTATGGCTGTACACTTTCCCCCCAATCGCTCTGCTCCCAGAGATTCTGGAGAGAGTTTTCCGGGACAAGATTAGTCTCACCTTGATAGCCCAGTGGTGGCCGGGCAGAGTGTGGTTCTCTGATCTGGTGCCTCTACTTGACGGCTCTCCTTGGGAGTTTCCAGTCAGGAGGGACCTTCTGTCCCAGGCAGGGGGCTCATTAATTCACCCCTGAACAGAACTGTGGAAGCTGTGAGCTTGGCCTCTGAGGAGGCACAGCTCATAGATGCCGATCTCTCAACTGAGATTGTTGAGACCGTTCTTCACTCCAGAGCTCCCTCCACAAGGAAACTGTATGCCCTGAAGTGTAGAGAGTTCACTTCTTGTTGCAGTGGTCGTCAGCTGGACCCAGATAACTGCCTGGTTTGCTGTAGGGTTATCTCCATCCACCTTAAAAGTACATTCCTAAAGTTCCCACTAATGTTGACAGATCTATTGTTCTGCAAGCCTTCCTTCCTCCTCCATTCCAGGATTCCGACCAGGAATGAAATAATCTGTTTTGTCCAATTAGGGCATTGGATGCCTAGAACAGCTGTTTGTGTGTTTTGGACCTCCCAATAAAGGGTACCCAGCATCATAGGCTCTAGTGTCGGGAGTTTCACTTTGTGATCCGGCAGGCTGGCTCTCACCGCACACGTTTGTGAGGTTTTAAGACCTGGACTTTGGCTCCACACTTGGGGCTCATGTGCTCTCATCCTAGTTCTTTCTCGATTTACACTAGACAGAGACTGGTCATTATGGTGGCGTAGGTATAGATGTTCCCACAGTGTCAATCGATTCAGTGCGAGTTTCCTTGAAAGGGAACGCCTCAGTTCCCAGAAGAGGGAAGAAGATAGTGCGTCGCCCTGTCATACTTCCTGCGTGCCTGTTAGCAACTTGCTTCATCCTATTAGAACCTATCATTACACTATTTGGGCAGGCTTTATAGTTTCCTGGTAAAATGTTAATCATTTAAAAAAAAGTAAAATGAGGGATCATAAAAATGTAAACTTTGCCTTAATTCATTTTTCAAAACAATCCATAAGTGTACCCAACAGATCCATTTCAAAGTTTACATACAGGCACACTAGAATCTTAGGCTGCGTGTTGTAATGTGGTTGATCTACGACTGTTTTCATGCTTTGTGAACTTTGTTCATGAGTCCCATGTTTGTTCTAGCTGTGAAACTGCCCGCTGTTCTTCAGGAAACCCCTCCAGCTCCTGCACATTCATTGATTTCCAGTTGATTTGATTACTGTTTCAGTTGAAAAGGATCTTATTCTTAAAGCTTTTTTTCCACTTTTCCAACAGTTACTGTATTATTTTGATATTCACCTTTTCACACTGAGACAACCAAGGGACTCATTCAATGTGTAACAAGATCAATATTATAGTTTGAAGGTTCTTTAAGTAAATCCTGCAGTAATGGAATCGCACTTCCTATTGGCTTCTTATTTGCTATTAGTTTATTTCCATTAAATTCATCCTACATTCAAGAATAACAAAAAGTGGATGATGTAAGCTGTGTAATCTGTCTTATATTTAATATGTTCTACTTGCTCTGTTTTAAATGTTTTAAACGACCACAAATCAGTACTTTTAAGAAGACAACAGTGAATTGCTTAAAGTCTGTGCAATATAATGTTAATAAGTAATGTTTACTGTTTCATTGAGAGCAGCATAGTTAGAGAGAACTGCTCTTGGAGGAGCTGTAACAACAACACATTCTCATCCCAAGACGTCATCTAACTGACGCTTTTGACCATACGTCAACATCCGATGTTTTAGGGTACCCTTTAACGTCAGTTAGATGACGATCCTAGGGCGTCATCCAACTGACGCTTTACCTTTAGCGTCAGTTAGATGACGTGGGTAGGTTTAGGTCTGGGGTAGGGTTAGGATTAGATAGCGTCATCTAACTGACGTTAAAGGGTACCTTAAAATGTCAGATGTTGGTGTATGGTCAAAAGACGTCAGTTATATGACATCTTGGGATGAGAACGGGCTGATAAAAACACTTCATGACTTACTATCTTCTCGCTTTCACTGTCCAGGCATAAAATAAAGGCCAATATCATCCACGTTCAGAGTGCGTGTTCTGTTGAAAGGTGGGACAAATCGGGTCAGGAAATACAAAGGTCACAAATGCATATGTTAGATCTCCTCAATCTGAACAACTTTACGTCAAGAACCACTGGTGTCAATAAATCAAATGTTTTTTATATATATATATATATATTTGAGATTATTAAGCTCTGTTGAGATTATTAAACTCTGATTAAACTTTAGTGAACTATAGATTTAGTATCAATCTTTTAACTCCCTATAGGGGTGGGCGATATCGCAAAAATATCATATCACAATTTTCTTCAGACAAGCGATTTTATCACGATTCCTTTTCACGTTTGTCTTAATATTTTACAAGTGACCGAGCATTACAGCCAAACTAATGTCCCTATTTTAAAAAGAAAGCCTTAGGTAACAAAATATAAAACAAATAAAAAAGAAGTGGCAAAGCTAAAAAAAAAAGTTTTCCGTTATTTTCTTTGTTATTAAAAATTAAGAACACAGATACACATACACAATTTAATATACAAATTAAATAAAGTGTGCTTTATTTTTTCAGCTACAGTAGATGTATTTAACAGTAGCTTTGAAGAAATGAATTAAATGAATAAATATGAAAATAAAATACACATAGACTGTATAAATTTTACTTTGATTCTTATGAAAGCTACTATTAAAGTTCTCAGTCAAGAGCGGTGACATGAGTGTGTTTTGTTGTTTTATTAACATTAAACGATAGTTCTCCCAAAAAATTCAATTGTCAAAAGTTTCAATTTTCATAAGTTGTTTTAAACCTGAATAAGTTTCTTTCTTCTGTTGAAAATAAAAGTTCCTTGGAAGAATGTTGGTAACCAAACAATTGATGTAGCCCAGTGACTTCCATAGAATATATTTTTCCTACTATGGAAGTCAATGGGGACCGGCAACTGTTTAGTTAGCCACATTCTTAAAAATATTTTGTGTTCAACACAATAAAGAAATGAATACAGGTTTGGAACAACATTAGAGTGAGTACATTTTTACTGTATTTAGATATATACAAAGGTCACAAATGCATTTGTTAGATCTCCTCATTCTGAACAACTTTGTATTTATGTTTAATATTTTAGATTATTAAAAAAAACTTTAGTGAATAGATTTAGTATAGATTAGTACCAACCAAACTCCCTAGAACAATAATAAATCATTTTTAAAATGTTTAGATTTAGCATTTGGGTGGCTGTAAGCATTTAGAGGGCCATCCAAAAATGTGACCAAGTGTTCCCAAATACCTATCCTAAATGAAACTTTAGAACTTCATAAAATTATGACATAGGCGGCGCTTTAAGTTTTATAGGTTGAAATTGTAATCTTTCTTTGGTAAATTACCCAAAATGTCTAAAAATTGTTATTTTCATCTCTGATTAATGTGCTTAGGCATGCTTAATATTAGGTCCAAATAATATATATTTTTAAACCATGCAGTCTTTAAGTATACATTTTGAAGTATACTTTTCTTTAAAGATAACTTATAAAGACATGATTTCCAAAAGACAAAATAAGAACAATTGTAAACTGCAAAACATCTAATGTGAAATAGCTTATTTAGTTTAGTGCTAAAAAAAGTAAAATAAGTGCGATTTTTATGATACATGCATATATATATATATATATATATATATATATATATATATATAGGTCTATAATTAAAATATGTTGTGTTGTTAATTTTTACAGTAAGTACTTTTAAGTTATGTTGTTAAGTTAATCTAGTATAAGTATTACATTAGTGGTATATAAGTATCATTTCATGTTCTCTCCTACCTTAAGTGGTCCTTCAGTGGTCAGAGTGAATTCCAGCGATCAGAATGAGACTGATAAAGCCACTGTAGGTTTCTGTTCACTAGAAAGAGCCTGTTTAGCGAACATGAAACTTACACTCCTCCTTCGCTCATAGTTCAATAAATGAGTTGTAAAATAAATAAGTTTTCACTAAAAATAGCTTAATTATTAACTAAGCCCGACAATTAAAGTAACTGTTGCAAACCTAAAACAGAAATAGGTCTAGTTAAAAATAAACAAAAGGTTATTTGCATCAGAATACAAAGTAGAAATGAAAACAAAATGAATCTTTCCAACAAACTTTGCTCTGTATTCAGCCAAACTGACCAGTGTCTATTTACATGGGATAGGCTATTTACGTACAGTTTACATACTAAAATGAGGAAGCAAAAATAGCCCTACTTGTAAAACAATTCCTTGTAAGACAGACTAGTGTCTGGAATGAAAAATAGTAAAGGAATATAATATATGCCTACACTTTATATTCAACCACATGTGTCACGAATGCTGGTGATAATGAATGTAGGAAAGCACTGAGGCGGTCTTAGTGGTCCATGTAGGTTGTCTCCAAAACAGAAGGTTGGTGGTTCAATCCCTAGTTCCACCTGGCCAAGTGTCGAGGTGTCCATGAGCAAGACACCTAACCCCAGCTGTGTGTGTGTATGTGTGTGTCCCCTAACCCTAGCTGCTCCCGATAAGCTGGATGGCGTCGGTGAGTGAATGAGTGAGTGAATGTGAGGCTCTTTGGTGGCCATTGGGTCTGTGAAAGCACTATATAAATGCAGTCCATTTACCATTTTGAGCAAAAAGCTGAGAAAATCACATTTTGTCAAAGATTATATCCAGATGGGATTCAAAACGATGATAAAAACACAGATGGAGTAGATCGAGTCCATCAACACCCTCAAAGCTCCACAGTCCTGTAGCTCGTCCTGGGTCGACATTTCATCAGTAACATTTGGCAGTTTTGAATTTAAAGGCTGTTTAATATGGATGATCGTGTTATTTTACATATACATTTGCTTATGTGCTATCGCTTGTTTCTGCTTTCTTCTTCACCCGTGTTTTGATCAGGAGATTCGGTACTCTTTCAGAAGATGTGTAATAGCGCAACAGGGTTGTTAACTCGATTCACATGACTTGGACTTGACTTGGACTTGTAAGACTGGAAAACTGGAACTCAGTCTCACCAGAGTCCTCTGAAGACAAGGGACCTTGCTTTCAAATTAACATGTGAACAACTCACACACACACACTTGCAGAAATCACACACACAGGAATATATGTTTTTAATGTGAATTTGATAATCTTTAAGGATTGTTTAGTATCATTTTGAAGGTCTCAGGGTGATTGGTAATAATGTCTCATTTCCAAAGAAATAAAAGAAAAGGTAATAAGGTTTTTAAGAATATAGAAACATCTTGTACACAGAAGGGTGTGTCTTTGAGTTAACACCTTGGCTTTTTGTCTGAATGCAAATTCTCATGGTGGGGGGATTCAGTAACTTTCCACTAAACTCACGTTTTAGATATCAGGTAAGGTCTGGCTATATAAGGAAGTGTAACAGGTAGTTTGTGGCTGCATTTTTCTGTATTCAGATCAGCCCATGATGCTCTGTCTTCAAGGCTCAGCATTCATGTAGTTAATATGTTGGGTAAAGTTCTTTGTTCTAGAAACATTTTCTGGTTTGTATTGATTATTTTGTGGAATTGTAATAATACTTTTACCTGACATAATAAATTGTTATATTTGGTTATTCTAACAGACTTAAAAGGAATAGTCAAACATTAACGTGTATTTAATGATGCACAGATATCATTGTTAAACCTTTTTCATTTTATGGAGTCAGATGAAACGAGTTAATACATAAGATTAAATGTGTTGCATTTAATTAATAATCTCTTTGCCATGAGAAAGACGGAACATGCGTGAAACCTTCACCACAAAACGAATTCCGCCATTGGATCGATTTTGTGGCGCTTTACAGACTCGAGTCCCAAATTTGACAACTTGCGACTCGACGAGCCAGAAAGCGCTTGATAGAGTGTGAAACAAAAAAACAAAACCAAAAAAAACAACAACTGATGTCTAAGTAAGCGGAAATAATAAACCTTTCAAATATAATTTTAAGACGTTACTTTTCTCACATCAATCGCACATTTTAGCCTATAGGAAACTATAAATTCTTCTCCCTGTTCACCAGCCACTCACTTTCATGTCTTTCAGGAGAAATGGATGGATTTACGTTTTGTATATGACAGGCACACAGCTCCAAAAAGTTTCACAAGACCTGACGCATGAAACGTCACCCTGGAAATTGAATGTTCTACAATTACGGTCGCTATAACAAAATAATTTAACCAGGGTCTCATTATTTAAGCTTAATGTGTAGCAAATCACATTTAATTTTCCCAATTAACAGTTAGTTTGATTTTTCTATAAAAACAAAACAAAAAAAAGCCTTCCTGAGATAAATTACATTTTATTTACTACAGTAATTAACCCCCTGGGGTCTAAGGTGTTTTTGGGGTCCTTGAGATGTTATGACATGCTCTGACATTTGTGCTTTTTTCAGTTAAACGTATTAATGGCACAGGTGAAATTACACTATATTTAGCACAAACAGGGCTACCATAATATGTAAGCAACATGTTTGTATTTTTGAAAGAATATTGTTTATACATGGTTGGGCGTGGTCACATTACGCTATAATAAGGTGAAATGAAAAAGACTGATATCTCTCTCTTACAGATTACATAAACTGAGAATATTTGTTTTTTTATATAAATTACTTAATTTAAAAGAGAATTTCAGCTTCATAACAAAAAATATTTCGTGTCTGACAAGTATTTACTTAGTTACAGTTCATTTTCGGACTTGTTTCAGAATGAATTTCACTATCAGAGAGAAGGCAAAAGAAGGCTACAAGATATTGTGCCCAGGGTCCTCTGAATTCTTAATCCGGCCCTGTCGATCCTCTGCTTGTTATGACCACTGCCTCTGATATTGTTCTTTGTCCTGGTTGCAACCCAAACCTGCCTGTACTCTGAACTTGCTGTATTTTTTAAAAGTGCACATAGATAGATCCCATTCAGCCGGAGTCCTCGTTACAATATTATTGATTTGACTGCCCTGACAATATTGGATAAGAACTGAGCTGAGCTGGTTGATGACATCACTGTTTTCCGCAGAACTGTTTTATAGATTAAATAAACTAAATCAATAACTGATGGCAATCTATTGTCATTTGTAACTGTAATTCTCACTCCTCTCCATTTGGTGGGGAGTGCGCATAATTATTTAAAAAATATCTTGTATTGTCACTGCTGCATACAGTTTTGCAAAAATGTCACTGCAGCTGACTTGTGATAGTGGTTGTGATAGAAGAGTTATGATAGTGTTAAAAAAGAGGAGCTGATCCAGAGGTGGATGATGGACAGATAGACAAAATGTATCAGTCACGACAGCTGTTACGGGGCAACCAAGCGGCAGCAAAGAGGTCAGGAGGGAGTGCCGTGTTCACATGGCTGAGGAGGGAAGAAGGCAAAATATTGTGAAATATCTGTAGAAAAGCTAACATGTGCAACGGATTTGTCCGAGGATACACAAAATCAGCTTTAAATGATCACAAGAGAAGCCATAGCCGAATCGAAGCTTCACAGATGGTCAACCAGAACGTGACAATGGTCAAGCATGTCGAACTATAACAGGCTGCCAGTACCGAGGCATTAAAAAAAACAGTTCAAGTTTGTGTTGCATATGGCAAATACAAACACGAGAAAACGTCTTTCTGAGGGAAAAATGCCAAATTGAATGACAGTTGCCTCTGCATGTGCCTGTTCATCCACAAAAGGTTGCGTTTTAATCATCTCCGCTGTCAGTGCGGAAAACGTTCAGCTGCATCGTGTTGACATGAAATTTCACAGTTTTCGTTCATCTGTTCATAAATAAATAAATGAATGATCAAGCCTATATGCTCACCTCGTGAATTTATGATTAAAATGTGAATGAAAACATAAGCTATTAGAAGTCTTATTAAAATGTGAAAATTAAAATGCCGGGTAGTGATTATGACCCTGTCCGTCAAAATGACGGACAATGATAAAGTCTAACGTGCCCTCTGATATATAGACGAATGATATGAATATGATTCAAGTTTATAAACTTGTTCAGGAAATTTATGATGGAACAGTTGAACCTATTTTTCAGTTATGGAAAAACAAGTACGAGACTCGAGGTAATTCGTTAAAACTTTACCCTAAATTATGTATTTCCGAAAAGAGAAAGAACTTTTATACACTACGTGTGGTAAAATGATGGAATGAGCTCCCAGAAGAAGTTGTGTGTTCCCCTTCTATTAATTCCTTTAAGAATATAGGCTGGATGCATTTTGCATGTCAAAAGATGTTATGTATAATTATAAAGTTTGTCTGTATTAAGTAATTAATTTTATGTTATTTATTTAGGATGTTAGGAAACCTCAATTTATGAAATTAATGTGTTTTTTTTTTTTTTTTTTTTTTAAATGTGAATTTGCATATATATCTAGTTTGTATCTTTTAGAGTCTGGAATAGAGGATTGTGTCATCCTGTACCAGAAATCCTTTCAATAAACTTCAATAAACTTAATTCAGTCAGTACGGCAGGCAACAAATCAACCCAATTTCTTCCCGTGTCTAGACATGCTTTATTAAGACGTTTTTATTCAAACGTTATACATTCGCTGAGGACTGAGGATGGTAAAGAATGTGAAAATACCAATTACTGTAATTTTCAGCTCTTTAACTAATAATTGTGTGACTTTAGAAGCAAACGGAGTTCCATTGTCGCTTGCTATCACGGTCGGAATACAGAAGTGCGGTATAATTTCTTTTGCAAGAACCTTTATGACTGTCTTCGCGTCTTCTTTCCCTCCACGGATAAGCCTCAGGCCACTTACTGTAGTAAATCGATCAACAATTACGAGCAAATACTTGTGATTTCCACATGGAGGGATGTGAGTAAAATCGATCTGTAAATATTGGAAAGGAAGTTCTGGATGCGGTAAAGCATCATGGCTGATTGCCTTGTGCCTGTTTGTTTGTGCACACACCAGGCAAGCATCCAGTATCAACAAAGTATTTGCTATGCATTATGATTGATTCAAATTTTGTATCACTTTCTCTTTTGACACACCATGATAATGTCTGCACAGCATTACAACGGTGGATGCTGGTAGCGCGATTCTACCTTGTTTTTCTCTTAAGATACCAGCTTGATCTAGTTTCCCTTCATTGGCTGCCCAATGAGTCAAATCCTCTGTAGTACCCCAGAGTGCACTCTGGACGATGGGGCGGGGCGACACTTTTGGGCGGAGCGACACGTGTCGCCCCGCCCACCTTAACGTTTATTGGTTTATAATAAAGATGATCTTATTGGTGCAGAGAAGTGTGACGCTATTACAGATTATTGGTGCAGAGAAGTGTGACGCTTCGGGCCGGCTGGGAATGCGGAAGAACACAACAGACGAATAAACTTGTTGATTTGGCGGACATTAATACGATTCCACATTATTCCATTGAAGTAGAAATACAAAGAGAATAGAAATAATGGTCTAATTCACAATCACTCCCTCAACAGCTGTAGTAAGTTAGATGGTCCGTTACCTCTGTATTACTCACTGTTTTTTTGTAAGTTAATGACATCTCGCTCTCTATCTATAGATAGATAGCGAGAGAGAGAGAGAGAGAGAGAGAGCAAACTATAGCGGACATGTCAACAGTCTCACCTGATAGTAACCACGAGTTTCCGTAATCCTACGAACATTTTTTTTTAAACTACATTTACGGCTGTTAAACTTCACTGATCATAGCTCCAAAAAGCCATGGTAATCACAAATTAACTATGGTAATTAATTATAGTATTTGTGCGTTTACATAAATGTAATTAATAATGGTTGTACTATAATAAACCTATAAGGGAGTTTCTATACATGCTCTTAAGAACACAACAAAACAAAGACTTTGTCACTTTTTCTTTATTATAGACTCCAAACTGCACTTATACATCAGCAGAATGTAATTTATGCAAACCTTAAAGAACCAAGGTACTTTACCATATGCACAATTAGTGAAACCTATGTTTTTGCCATAGCTTTTCAATAGAACACTATACAGGTGAAACTCAAAAAATTTTAATATCGTGCAAAAGTTATAATTTTGATGAACATCAAATTCAAAATCTCACAAAATCAGAATATTACAAAAATGTAAGCCCTCTGAAAATTATATATAATCATGCCATATGCATATAGTTATTTATACTAAATATATTAGTTTCACTTTTTAATTTGAATTACTGAACATGAACTTTTGCACAATATTCTAATTTTTCAAGTTTGACCTTTAAGTTTACCTTTTAGTTGCATCAATTACTACATCAAAACCAGTTCATCTCTCAATTCCCATCTACAAGTTTTGAGTTTTACAGAAATTCATTTCCTGCAGCAAAAAAACAGTCCTGCGAGCAAAATCCTGTACAAAGATCTTCGCAGTAAAAGCCCAGCAGTTCCCCTAGTCTTCCTCTTCCCCTGTACCCTGGTGGATAGGACTTAAAAAAAGCTCCAAGCATTCCCTGAAGCTGTAGATCCGGCGAAACTCATCACAGTAGTCCGGAGAATTTTTTTTCCAGTTGACCACACCTTAAAATGTAAAGACAAAATACAGAAAAGATATAAGTGTGGAGATTCAAGTTTAAATGTCACATACCACACATTTCAATCCAAGAAATGTACATTGAACAGAAAAAAACATCTTACAGTCTAGCCAGGCAAAGTGTGCTGCTTTCTGGAAAATTTCATTTGTGACCACATCCCTAAACCATCTGCATACCAGTGAAAGCGTCAAATATGCAGAATCACCAGTTGCTATTATTTCATGGGGAAGCTGTTGAAACAAAAAACATTGTTATTTATACTTGTATATAAATGTTGTTGAAAAAAATATAAACCTTGGTTCAGACAAACCTGATATATTGTTGTCAAAACTGCATGCTCTGAATAAAATAATAAATAAAGAGATACATATTCTCTTATAACGATAATATTAAAATAATATCGCTCCAACACACATTAGCCGCTTTCCCCACTGTCAGGCCAGTGTGGGCCAGGGCTTTCAAGGGTCGGGCGGTGTTAATAGCCTTGGACCTGTATCACCGAGCACAAAATCACACTGTGTTTCCACCGTTAGGAGAGAAGCTCTGCAGCGCTTCACTAAAGCCCTCCCTTAACATGCCTGTCTTGAACAATGACAAATAACTCCATTGTTTCACCAACAAATGGAAGTTTTACCAGAACACTATTCAAAGAAATTG
Source organism: Pimephales promelas (assembly GCF_016745375.1). Next base: position 464,223 of record NW_024121399.1, on the reverse strand, counting down.
CTTAATGAATGTATGTGCACAATAAATTACCTGAATCTCTCTGTCTGAATCTCCCCGAAGACATTGCCTTTTGTAAGGTTGAGTGCTAAGAAAAACAAATGACAAGAGGTAGGCATGTATATTGGTAGATGTAGTACATAAACTAATGTTTAATGTAGGAACATGCAAACAGCTACATGCATTTGCAGAGTGAAGTTGTCCAGTATGAGAGCACACCACCACCTCCTGATCAGGGGCATGTCATCCTGAATTTTTTAAAATAATAATAATAAACAATTATGCATGTCTGTTTATTTAACGTGAAATATGTAATGAGGTAATGACATAACTCTGTAAAATCAAATCGGAGCCCCAAAGCCATGTATAGAGTGTACTGTTACAATTCACAAAGTGCAAGAAAATGAGCAGGGTATAACTTACAATAATTAACTACAATAACAATTAAAATTTAACCTACCATCAGTATGTAACAACATGTTTAAAGTTCAGTCTTTACTACTGCACTTTAATGTGACTAATGTTTTAAGATCACTATGCATACTAACTTTTATACAGTATATTATATTAGGGTTGCAGCAGTATGACAGTTTCATGCTTAAAAGAGTTATATCTCACACATTTGATTATTTACAGTACTGTACTATTGCTCTATATCAAATCTTAAATCCCGAGATCAATTTTTTAGCCTATGCTATTTTCAGTAGTTGCCCAACTAAACACTATTTATTGCATCCTTTCCATCCACAGTTTACGGATGTAAACTGTGATGAGCTTTGTATCTAGTCAAAAATAAAGCAAAAAGTCTCAAATTATGTTACTTTTATCACACAATTCAAACAGTAAATGCAGTTTTGAAAATCAAGGCTATGCGGTGTGACAGCAGAGGTGGGCAGAATATCCAAAAGCTGTACTAAAGTAAAAGGACTTATAGAAATAATTAAGTAATAATATTTATTGTTATTGGAGTAGGAGTAAAAAATGATGCAATGGCAAAATATTTTTAAAAATATAATATATTTAAAAATGACTCACATTTGATTGAGCAGGACCATATACCATTAAACCACGATAATTTCTGAAACTGCTTTTGTACTGTGAAAATCTCATACCACTGCAACCCTAAGAGGTACAAGTTTACAAGTCGGTTACCTGTAGAACTCTTGACATTTCCACACTTAAGTTCAGATTCAGGTGTAACTGCTGGCTTGTTCCTATTATCCATTTGGTTTTTGGTCTTCGTGTTTGGAAGAGATCCTTATAAAGCAATAAAGATATTACCAGATAGAACAGATTACTCTACATGGAGAGGATTATGCCAAACAAATATGTGATACTCTGTTTTTGTCAAGAAGTCAAACCTCTGTTTGAAGAAGCGGAAGTTGTCGATGTGGGATCTTGTCATTTTGCTGTATGACAAAACATCTCCACTTTCAATGCAGGGCTCTCTCTAATGCAGGATTCAGCTCCAAACCTCTGTGCTACCGAGCTGCAGGTGCTTGCTCGTGCTGTACGCTCAGACCCACTACACAATCAACAATTATTCATAAAAAAATGAGAAATTATTAATTCATTCAAACTTTAACAATAAAGTAATTTATTGCTCTTGATTTAAAACAAACATAATTAACATAAATAAACATAGCTTTAAAAAAAAAAAAACTAAACATATTGCTATTGTATAACAGAGCTCTCAAAGTTCTTCAAGATTCTTTATTCATGACATTCTTTCAGAAGGAAACTATTCCAGATTTGATTCACGAACATCATGGTACATTTTTAAATATGTTTATATAAAACTACACAACCATTTTTACTCACCATTTGGAATCGCAATCAACGTGGAGTGTCGTTCGTTCGTTAATGCTGCCACCGTTGCCTTTTATCGCAAACTGCCCCCTAGGGGGTCGGAGGAAAATGGCAAAGGCGGGAACAGGAAAATAGGGGCGGGGCGACACGTGTCGCTCCACCCAAAAGTGTCGCCCCACCCCATCGTCCAGAGTGCACTCTGGGGTTACTCAATCCTCTTGAGTAGGATTTGCTTGCAGTATTTTAACATCCAAATCATTAATCAATGATGAGATCATCATCGGCACTTCATTGCTTTGTTCACTTACATTTGGACTACATATTGCTTCTTTTGCTGCCCTATCTTCATCTGCAAATCTGTTTCCTTTGGCCTCATTCACCTGTTTTATGACCAGCTACTTTAATAACAGCAAGCTTCAATGGTTGTTGTGCTGCGCTAATCAGTTCGGCCACAATGTTATGATGCGAAATTGGTTTTCCGTCGGAGGTTTTGAAATTTCTTTCCTCCCAAAATTTAGCAAAATCATGGACTACACCGTACGCATATTTGGAGTCAGTGTATATATCAATGCACTGACCTTTCGCCACAAGCTCTTGTTAAAGCAATCCGTTCTGCAACTTGTGCTGATTGATATGACAGTGAATACGCTTTAATTACTTTATCAGCTAATTCAACAATAGTGTAACCGCACAAATATGTCATTTGGCTTAAAGCAGAATCCATCGATATACCAATGCTTTCCCTCCTCCAGGACAGACGTGGAAACATCCTAACATCCTACATCCCACATAACCTCTAACATCCCACGAGCACCTCGGGCATCTATACGTTTCTTCTTGTTCAACTGCACAAGGTCCAAGTTTGCAAGTATTGTTCCATCCAAATTTAAATGCTTTAAAGTGTGCATTTTCCTTGTTTCCTTGCTGTGCTAGTAATTATGCTTTTCCTGTGTTTCCATTGTCCTTTCTTACTGCTTTAACTTTAATTTTATTCCATATATATATTTGTGTTACACGTTGTAGTAGTTAATTTTTATTTAACTTCATTATACACTCATTGTCTCTGTCTGTTGATCTCATAACAAAGCCTCTTTAATATGCGATCCTAAAGCTACAAGCTGATATTGCTAAGTGAACTGACCTGTTTAGTAACTTAAGCTAAGAATACAGCATTGACAATTGATAGCGTCTCAAGCCGAGCAGCCCGGCGGACGAGCTAGGTCGGCGAATTGCGGTCAACTCTATGAAGGTATTCTGAAAATCAACAGTAACCCGTCTGCGTCTTAATTAATTATAATTTGTTGTGTTAAATTACTTATATATATCTGAAGCAGACGTGTATGCTGCATAACCCCCTTTTGGGTGATTTATTGCGTACAGACCTGGTACAAACCGTATTCAATACCTTTTGATCACAGATTTGCATATGTTTTCCCCGAAATTAACCAGAGATTCCCTAGAGAGCAGCTAATAACTTCTCTAGGTTTGACTTCCTCAATCCACCAAAGAGCCCATAAAATTGCCATTAATTCAGCAGTGAGGACAGAGCTCAATGAAAGCTTGAATGAACTGGGTTTCTATATATAGGCAGAGTTAACAAGGTTAATGATACACAGCTGACAGCAATCATAGATGATGAGTAGTGAGAACTGGGAAATAAAGTCCATGTTAGAATAACAATGAGCAATAGGGAAGTGCCTTCTGGTGGATATCAAGGGCACTTCAGCTGGGGATTGTGACAATACTCCACTAGATGGCAGTGGAAAGTCACCAGAAAAACCTCTAATGGGAACAAGGTTGAAAACCAAACTGCCAACTTCTAACAATTTGTTGAGCCAAAAAGAACGTTTTACTATGACGACAACACCAGACAGTTGTCGGAAATGTCACCAGAAGACAAAGAAAAACTCATCTGTTAAAGACAAATGAACATTTTCATTAACAAGTGATCAAGACTTAAAGGAGAACTCCGGCGAACAATGAACCTTTGGTCTAATAAAACATCGACACCTAGTCAATCGTTCTCTGAGTTTTGTTTTCATGATAATCGAATGTAAAGAGTTTTATCTCTAAAAACTGTTTAGCGTATAATGCTAGCATATGGGGGCATTGACTAAGTAAAAAGAAATCGCTAGTTTATACCACTAACAAGGCTCAAAATAGCCCCACACTAACGCAGTAACATAATGAGGGTCCATTCATGCAAAACGAAGCATTGAGAACTTTGTAAGTGTACAGACCGTTTAATAAGAAGATACTTTATAAAGACAGTTCACTTCGCGTATACAGACAGGAGCCATCTTAAAAAATAGTCTCGATAAGTCAAACCACGAACGTCGTGCTGAGTGATCTGAACTGTATGAAGTTCAACGAACTTCTGCACTGTATGAACGGCGTTCGGGGATCGACTTATCGAGAAGTGATCCCCGGAAGTGATCCTCTCATGTTCCCCTCTTACCTCAGATGTTTCTATGTAGTTATAGGAACATCTAAGGTAAAAAAAAAAACAATTGTGACTTTATTTCATGAAATTCTGATTTCATATCTCGCAATTCTGAAAAATAAAGTCAGAATTGTGAGATGTAACTCACAATTGTGAGATAAAAAGTCGCAATTATCTTTAAAAAAAAAAAAAAAATCTGTGGCGGAAACAAGCTTCCACACTAGGCTATGGCTTGCCCTATTTAAGTACCCTAATTAAATGAACATAAATTTGGCCATTAATGGATAAAATGAACTAGTCGACTAGGAAAAAAAATAGTCGGAGTCTGTATTCCACATATCTTCGAAGTTGGAACCAGCAGGCCATTCTAGGTTGAGCGACCCTGCGGAATGAGCGAGAACAAACCTGAACACTGTCTGCAGAACCATCAAAATAGACATAACCAGCCTTTTAAAATAGTTTACACTATTTTAACACAAATTATGAGCTTATTGACGGTTTGCCAATTCTTGACAAAAAATGTTTTGAGGAAATGTTTTCGTGTGGGCCTAGGCCCGTCAGGCCCACCCGTAACTCCGTGCCTGCTACAGACATCCAAGAATTTCCCATGGTGGTCACGCACAGACTGGCACTGTACTGTAAAGAAGAGTTTCTTGTTGAAATAACGTGAGTTGACTGATGGGGGTTTATATGAATATGGCAGCTGTCAGTAGGGCCTTTTGCACCATGTAGTTATAGGAACTCGCCACCAGGGGGATTCCCTGAGAACCAATAGTTTATTTTCCAACTTTTTCCTGGTTGAACAAGATAAACAAGAAGATGAACAATAGCGCGTCTCTTTCTTTTGACCATCCCTGTTGAACCTCACAGAGGATTGCAGTTCTCAGGTGCAGTGTGGATGCCCTGCTGAGATGCAGATCAGGAGTTCAGACTCCCCATCAAAATACTGCCTCAGGATGGGGACGGTGCCATTGACCCGAGAGTCTGATGTTGGGTTTCCACTCTACTAAACCAACAATAAACAATACAGTGTCATGCAAGTGCTCTCGCTTTCCTTGCTGATGTACAAAGTTTAATTCAAATTCATTCAAATTCATCTTACATGCAGTTACTATGGAAATAATTATTCCTACAACAAATCTTTTTTAAATTTTTCATTACAGAAAAGTGTAGTCTGGAATTGGCTATTTAGTGCACAACGATAAAAGTAAATGAGAGTGAAATCAGTGATATATTAGGCAATGTCCAAGAAATGTCCAGTGTCCTCAAGCTGGTGGTCAGGTCTTCTGTAATGCTGGGAGAAACTGTGCAGAAACAGTAAAAGGTTCATTCAAAATAAAAAAAAAAAAGAATAATTCAAACCAGGATCATAATCAAACCCGGGAACCAGGAAACACACTAACAAAACATCTGTGGCATGCTGTTGATTACCACAGAATTGTTTTACTCGTAATAAAATACCAGTTTTTCTGGAACGGATGCTGTTTTAATCTGTCATCTGAAAGCTCCAAAGAAACTTATGACAAAAAAACTACACCCCATAATTATTACTGGTCAGTCAAACACAATGCACACCAGCTCTAATAATCCCTTGTGAAAAAGAAGTAGTATACTATAGCATACTTTTGAAAAGAATACTTACTTTAATAGAATAACCTGTGTAAACTGAATGTAATGTTATTGAATGCTAATTGAAAATACATGAAAATGTTTTATTGTTTAATTTCATAATAAATGTAATTAGCTGAACTTTAGAGTGTTTTTGTGCAAATTAAGCAGGACTTAGGTATGTCTGTCATGTGATTCCGTTTGTCATGTGATCCTGCCATGTGTCTTTTCATTGGTTAATCGTCTGTTCATTGTTCATTCATATGACATATGATATATATATAATATATCATTTTACAATTCTGTTGTCTTTAAATATGGTTAAATTGTGCTGCCAAATGTACAGAAGAATTGTAGATGCACTTTTTAAAGGTTTATAGTGTATTAAACAGTCATGAAAGCATAAGTGCACTAAAGATTCAGTAAACGTACAGTATGCGATTTTTGGCCACCAGGGGTCACTCGTTTAAAATAATAACAAAAGACGTACTTTGATGACGTCGGGAAAGAGCGTGGGCTCACGGGAGTTGTTGTCGCTGTCGAACCAGCTCAGCTCATGACATGACATCATCGTTTCACAAAATTTACGGATATACGGCATCTCTCTGTAGATTTAGCTTGTCAAGAAGCTTTAAATGCAACCCCAATGTTTACCTGTGTCATGCTTCTCCTGTCCCAAACCCTTCTCGGGTCATATTTTTCAGGTACATTTGAGCTTTAGCTAATGAGCTGGCTGTAGCAGCAGAACGTGCAGGCAAAGCGTAATCGTGAAACAACAAAACGTAATTACGTTCAAAAGGTCACGGGCGACGTAGCCGGAAGTACAGAATAAAAATCGTCCGACATCGTTGTTTTCCCTTTTAATTCCTTTTTTGTAAACGGCGTTTGAGTTAGTTTTCACGTTCAACCTATGCGTTCAACTTGTAAACACTCTGACTCTGTACTTCTGGCTACGTCGCCCGTGACCTTTTGAACGTAATTACGTACTAGCTACGTGACGTTGCAAACGCGCCTCACAGATTGGAGAAAGGCTAGCATTTGTCCTTAGAAAAGTTACATTTTTGGAATAAGCATTGAAATAACCGATCGTTTCGCATGATAAGAGCCTTATTCATCTTCTGGTGTCGTTTAAAGACATTTGAAGCTGCATCTGAAACTGTTATTAACACTATCTTTTGGACCTGAACCATCCGGTTCCCATTGAAGTCCATTATATGGAGAAAAATCCTGGAATGTTTTCATCAAAAACCTAAATTTCTTTTCGACTGAGGAAAGAAAGACATGGACATCTTGGATGACATGGGGGTGAGTAAATTATCAGCAAAAGTTTTTTCAAAAGTGAACTAATCCTTTAAGAGTGAGCGCTTGTGAGCGGGCACGTGATTTACACACATAAAAATACGTACTACTTTTTTTTCTTCGTCATTTTCTTTGCTTTATTGGCGGTAGTCCAGTGTTCCCCTTTGTGTTTGGCGGTTTCGCCGGGTTCCGCAAGGAAGTTAGAGAAAATTGAGGAGTCAAAGGTTATATGACGCCATAGACGGGCGACGAAACGGAAATAAAGAAACGTCCCGTGTCTTCGAATTAAACTATAAATTTCTCCGTATTTGACATTTGGTGGAAACTGTCGGGATAATGTAAGTACATATCTAACAGAAATATATAACATAGATACAGTTATTTTTGCTATTTTTGATGCAGAAAAAATACATATTGTGGCTTTAATATTATATTATCTGTACGTGTTTTTTATGTACTTTTTAGATTTGAAGTACTCCTTTAATACAATTAAGTGATCATCCTTTTCACAAGGAGTAGCCTACTCATTTTCATACTCAACTGAAATGTAGTGAGCTAAGATAAAATCACCAAAATAGATTTGGTGTTGGCGAGAAACTGGTGAGACTTGTTGTAATCGGGACGATTCAAAAACACTTTCCGCATGCCACAAATGCATGATCAAGCTTCACTTAACTGGAAGCATTCTTTAGGGATATTTGTATTAAATATGACTAAGTCAACCAGTGCAGGGGTTCTCAACTCCAGTCCTCGCGACCCACTGCTCTGCATATTGTGTATGTCTCCCTTACTTAACACACCTGATTCAGATCCTCAGCTCGTTAAGATAGACTCTACAGCTATCCTAACGAGCTGAGGATCTGAATCAGGTGTGTTAAATAAGGGAGACATACACAATATGCAGAGCAGTGGGTCGCGAGGATTGGAGTTGAGAACCCCTGAACCAGTGGATCTCTGAGCTGAGTGAGTGAGTGGAGTTGGGGCTCATTGGCTTATTCATAGAACCGCAAATAAGACAAGATTTGCGAATTTTTTGCTTAAAAAACAATGCATTTTTCCATCTTAAAAATTATCTAAATTACGCCATATGCTCTCATTGACAAATGCGGAAAAATTAGTTCATGCGTTCATGACATCAAGGCTAGATTATTGTAATGCTCTACTGGGTGGTTGCCCTGCACGCTTAATAAACAAACTTCAGCTAGTCCAAAACGCAGCCGCTCGAGTTCTTACCAGAACTGGGAAGTATGACCATATTAGCCCGGGTCTGTCAACTGGTCTGTCGTGCGATTTCATGTGTTGCGTGACGTCTCTGTGCTAGTGATGGGAAGTTCGGATCATTTTACTGATTCGGATCTTTGAGTCTCGTTCAGTAAAATGAACGAATCTTTTATCGAGTCATTTCGGTCATTTCATAATTATATAATTAAAATGTCATGTTAAATATCCCATACATCTAGTACTTACGAAAATCTTAATTACATTTGTAAAAATAACATAATAGGGTAATGCAGCCAAAGCCAAAAGCAACTGAAATAACTGTAATGTTAGCTATTAATTAGTTGCTGGGTCTCAAGTTCAGGCTATGCAGTCTGACCCTGTTATAGTTCACCTCACCTCCTGATCCGAGACGTTCTTTGCTTTGCAACTTCATATTTATCAGGTTTGTTCTCCTCCTCTCATGTCTCGAGACGTTAGCTGTTGACTCGTCAGTGTCTGACTCTGATCTGTGCTGTCTGCTGGCCGTGCCATGCGATATAGCAGGACCGGAAAGATTAAAGATTAGTTCATCTCTCGAGTTCGGGTTCGGCCGGGTCCGAGTCTTTCGTTCTTCCTGTCAGTCCCATAGAGTCTATGCTGTCAGCACCGGAAAGAGAAATGATTAGTTCATCTCTCGAGTTCGGGTTCGGCGGGTCCGAGTCTTTCGTTCTTCCCGTCAGTTCCATTAAGTCTATGCTTTCAGTACCGGAAAGGGGAATGATTAGTTCATTTGAGTCTTCGGGTTTGAGTCCGTTGCTCTTTTCTCACGTGGCCACGGGTCTCGCATCAAATACAACATTAGATTCGTATTATTGACTGCGTCTGAATATTGTGTTATATAGGCATTAAAATACAAATGTTCAATAAACATTATAAACGTCCATTATTCCTTATTCCTTATTATTGTCCCTGTCCGTCTCTTTTCTATATTATGCATCTGTGGTGTGTTTTATTATATATTGTACATTAATTAACTACTATTATATTATACATCATCTACGTGCTTGTTTGTAAAAGGTTTGTGAATTAGTTTGTAAAAAGTTTGTGAATTTGGGTATTCAATACGGTGATTCACGTGACTAAAGAACGAAGGACTCAAACCCGAAGACTCAAATGAACTAGTCATTCCTCTTTGCGGTGATCTGACAGCATAGGCTCTATGGGACTGACAGGAAGAACGAAAGACTCGGACCCCCCGAACCCGAACTCGAGAGATGAACTAGTCATTTCTCTTTCCGGTACTGACAGCATAGGCTCTATGGGACTGACAGGAAGAACGAAAGACTCGGACTCGAGACTCGAGAGATGAACTAATCATTTCTGTTTCCAGTACAGATTCAGAATCCATATGTTGCGCAATGCGCATGCGCGGGTAACACAAGATGAACGAATCACTCCCTGAGACAACTCGATAGTCCCGAGTCATATTAAAGATTCGTTCAAAATGAACGAATCGTTCATGAACGACACATCACTACTCTGTGCCCATGTAGCAGTGATTCGCCTTAGCAGTAGTGCTTCGCCTGTGCTTCCCCCTAATATAGTCCCAAGTCAATATCTGCCTAGGAAATCGCCGAGTGTTAATCTGCATCGCTATTTGTACTCGTTGTGAATACGCAGGCCACAAGAAGTAATTACGTGGGTTTGTTTATTTTTTTTAACCACTTTTACTCAGGACATGCTAGCTGGCAACAAGGGAATCCATTCATTGTGCTAAGCTAAGCTAGCGCCGACCCTGTCAAACTAAAACAATGAGACAAAAATGAATTTGCACACATATCTAAATGTAGGAAAGAATGTGAATAAGCCATATTTCAAAAAACGGTGGAGTTTTCCTTTAAAGAGTGATAATTGGCTTTATGCCCAGCTGCACTACTTCCTGAACTTCAGCCAGCTCCTTGTTTCCTGTCTGCCATTATTGGCCAAATTGATTAATTCAGGTGTGTCTGATTATTGTTGCCATGACTACTGAGGTCAGGTACACCTGAATTAATCAATTTGGCCAATAATAGCAGACAGGAAACAAGGAGCTGGCTGAAGTTCAGGAAGTAGTGCAGCTGGGCATAAAGCCCATTGCTTGTATTTTTAGAAGCACTGTACAAAGTGTTTTTTAGTATTTGTATAATAAATTATTACTGGGACACCAGAAACATATGAACACTTTCTGCATGGTTTTTGCAGTGGCATGGAGGAAACCAGATGCTGCTCAAATTGAAGTTTCATTTCTTGATCAAACATTAAGGAGAACAACATGAGTTACTATTCATGTAATATTTTATATTGCAGTAGTTGACTCAATAAATGTTTTTGCTGCAAAGATTGTAAAGCATATACAGCATGTATCGCAGGATGATTATATGACTGATAATGTTAATTTTATTTGCAGTTCTGTCATTTAGTAAATATTTGGTTTACAGCTTTTTTATAAAAAACATGTTTTTAAATGATTTACATTGAAATTTTAATTCTAATGTCAATTTTATTCCACATTTTGCAGACATGTTTATCCAAAGTAACTTACATTGCATTCAAGATATACATTTATTTCATGCTTTTCCTGGGAATCAAACCCATTACCTCGGCATTGCTCTACTGTTTGCTACAAGAATGCCCAGTATACAATAATAGAAATGCTAAATATAATAGAAAGCTAGAAAAGAACCAGACACAGAACTGTCAAAACATGATTACATAGAGTTAAGAACTTTTGAGTATGTATGGTAGCAGTACTAAACAGATGAAAAAAGAAGATCAGCATTGTTACTTGAAAAGATCCTAACGATCGTCTCAGTGGAACATAGTCTGTAATTTCAAGCTACTTCAAGAAATGTATTCTTCTATTTTTTCTAAAAGCTTTGTTGCAATATCCATTGCACTTCTAGCATTATCAACGCTGAACTGCTTGTTTGGAATGTGAGGAAATTGGTGATAGTTCGGATACTGCGTTTTTTTGCCATCGACACCAAGTTCAGTCAGTTGCCTCACAGTGTTTGGTAGATCCGTCAACTGTGAGCTGTAATGGGAAACCTGCTGAGCAAGGCTAGTTATTGAGCAGTTTTTGGGATGCTCTCCACTTCTCCTGTACATTGCTGCTATCAGGGCTTTTTCCACAGCCTGATGCACCTTAAACAAACTCCACTCTGAGCAATCTCCTCCAGTGTAATTTTGAGCTGCTCTGATGTCACATTGAGCCTGTTCATACCAGCGTTTTGCCTCTCCTCTGTTTGGCCTTGGTGTTTCTCTGTGGTACGACCAGAAGTTATAGTGTCTTCTAGAGTAGTTCTTATAGAATCTCTCACGCCCCCTCCTGTGTCTTCCTGCCTCTGTGTTCCAGGTGTCATAGAAATCTCGAAAGTCTCTCCAGGTTGAGGATGTGCTATGTGCAGTTTTCCCGTGTTGCAGTTCCTCAATTCTGTTCTGCAGGTATTTGAAAGCCTCATTGGCAAGTTCTTCATTGCCTGGGTTTTTGTCTGGATGCCACCGGAGGTAGAGACGTTTAAGAGCTTTTTGTTTGTCCTCACTTGACATATTCCAGATTTCGTTTAAGCTTTGATCAATTTCTCTCTTGATCTCTTCAAATGTCTCCGGAAAGTCTTTTTTGGGTGGAGGTCTGGATATCAAAAGACGTTCTATATCGGTGCAAGTGGACCCTGTTGACACAGTTGCCTTCTTTTCTCGTTTAAATTGGTAAATGTCAAGAGAGCTTACTTCAATGAATTCATCAATGCCAACTTGTATTTTATATCTGGCAGGAAATTGTCTTATTTGTCCCTGTGGATCATCCAGTCGGTTGATAACAATGGCATAGAAATATTCACCGGATTCGTCCTTGCTGAAGCCAACATACTCTCCACTTTCAAAGTTGTTGAGGAAGTTCATATCAAGGCAGTCGTGCCATTCTTCAGGTATGAGACATCCAGGTTTCGGTAAGGCATCATGTCCTTCCTCGAGGCCACTGTTATGAATGCCATGATTTGCCAATGTTTTCTCAACATCCTTCATGTTATCACACACCAGAAGATGCCCAAGGATTAGAAGGCTTGAGGTGGTCAGACAGTTCTTTAGAAGAGCATTGATTTCTTTTGTAAGACACATATTCACTTCATTTACTACTTTGTGGCCCATGTCATCATTGTGTTTCAAGTAGAAAGTGCATCCATCTTGCTGTTTTTTCACATAAACATCTGTTTTAGCCTTACTACCTTCAAGTGGCTCATGGTTTAACAGAAGTTCAGTTTGAAGAGTTTTGCAACAGATAATCTGAATCTTAGAAAATATTTCTTCACACTTTCCTGCAGCATCCGACTGTGAAATCTCACCTTTGCTGTCTTCTCTGATGAGACAGACTAGTCCATGAAGAAATGCAGCAGAAGACAAGTGTTTGTCAAACCAGCCACTAAATTCACATTCCCCTTCATCGCAATATTGAACACTTGTTTCCTCCAGATTTTCAGAAACTACATCCAAGAGAAATTTGGGGCGAACTTGCTGAGGAAGCAACTGCAACAATGTTTGATGTTCATAGTGATCATTTCCAAGATGACAGCAGTTTAATTTTTCCAGTAATTTCAGCTTGGTTTCCAAAGGACCCTCAAGTCTTGCAGGCTGGAAGACTGTGTCATTGAAAAACAAAGTGTTGGATTCATAGAGTCTTCCGTCTGTTGATGGAAGATAAAGTGGGTCGTTTTGGAAAGAGGTTTTGTTCTGTTCCTCTTTCAGCAGGCAAAACAGCTGTTGTACAACACGCTTCACAGCTTTCTGCTGATTTGGCTGAAGGCTCTCTTTGTCAGAACTATCAGAATAGATTTCTTGAAGAACAGTGATATATTGATAAACGGTGGGCCTCTCCTTTACACCTATCTTCTTAAAGAAATCTTCAAATTTCATATAATTTGGGGGAATGCAGTACAAATAAGGCCTAAACTCAAGAGCATCAGTTATCACAAGTGCTGTCTGCTTTGCCTTCACAAGTTTTGTCCCATTTTCCACCAAGATAATGGAGAGGTCTGAGAATAAAGAGGGATCTAAATCTATTGACTGTAGGTATGCATACGATTTGCTAAATACTTTGTTTCTTGTTTCCAGCAATGTGTCAGTGTGACACTGAGACCTACAGATGTTTTTCAGATTAGCAGCTATTTGTCCAAGGGGTGGAGTCTCCAAGGCTCCGACATCCTTCAGTTTCATTATGAGATGTGGAGAGAAGTGTTCTGAAGGTAGGATTGGCATAGATGTCCATATCAGATAATGGTGGTCACTGTCTCTGTTAATCAATGATCCACTGATTGCAACAACTTCCCTCTCTTGAGCAACGGCCTTGTGATAATCACAAAGTGTTTTCTGAATTTGCATTGGGAAGATGAATTTAATGTTAGCAACTCTGTTTAGTAAATTTGAGTTTTTGTCATTACTCTTTGACAAAACAGTCCTAAACAGGAGATTTGATCTTTTCTTAAGAACATCTAGAAGAGTGTTGCCTTTTGTTTCAGATTCAATTTGTTTTGCAAACTGAATGATTTCCTCATCAGACACTTCATGTTTCAATCCAAGGCCCTTTAAGAGACGATGTGCTTCAATAAGTTTACCTTGGAAATTATCCCAAAACTTTTCAGGCACAAATCTCTCTTTTGGAAGCATTACCCTGTAAAGGGATACACTTTCATCATAGAAGTACGAAGCCACCTGAAGAGAGCCATGGATGTCTCGAATAAACCGTACATCTCTCAATGCAGAGACTGTCCTGGGGTCCACTGGTCCAAGTTCCACTAAAAAACGCATTAAAACAAGAAGCTTGGCCTCTGTCATCTTGTGCACAGAAGGAAGAATAAACTGTACACAGAACTCCAAGTCATTTAGAATCTTAATGTTGAGATGTTCTGCCAATTCTTGGTTCACCAAGGTGCACTTGAGGAAAATACTGTCACATCCTTCAACCTGATACAAGCTGGGGAAATCATTGTAATGCACAGAATTCAGGATAAATACCATTCTGTGTAAATCAATCCTTTCCCGTTTTCCAGTTACTGACTCAAACAGGGGCAAGGACTTGAGCATAACCACATGTTGACTCTTGTTTTTGGAATCTCTGATCCCTTGTTGTAAGAAGCGTTGAAGGTCTACACATTCATCTTTTGACAGCTCCTCAAACTGTGAATGAGGTACATCACAAACCTGACTCAAAACAGCACTGCTGTCTCCTGTTTGCAGGAGTTCTGGATTCATATACTTGAGACGGAACTCAACTTTGAGATCAATGAAAAAGCTGAGGTCTATTTTCATGAACCCCAGTTTTAGGAGAATGGATGCTATTTTTTCATCTTGATACTGAATCACTTTTGATATGTTCCCTATTGTTTGTAAGAAATGTGTGTTATTTTGACTGGGGCAGATTACTGGTAAGATTGGACTGCTGTTGAAGTGCTTTTTTATCTCACTGAAGACATTCATATTTTCATTTTGGTAGAATTTATCTTGATCCTCAAAGAAGCTCCATAATGTTTTCAGCCATTTGATCATCCCTATCTCCACTTTGTAAAGCTGGCACCTTTGATCAGGTAATGACTGACTGAGGAGTTGAGCAAGTTCTGGTTTCAAATACACTGCTGCTATATCAATTGATAAGTCCTTAATAAACTTTCCCTGACGCAGAATTTGGACATGACTTCTATTGACATCACTGTCTGCAAACATTTCCTGATGTCCTTGGAAAAGACTGCTAAATCTTGATATCAGCTTTGGGGATTTAGAGTCAAAGACTCTTAACATCTGATCTTCTGTGAGGAGAAGAGGCAGCCCATTGAGGTCATGGACATTTTTCTCATCAGCATTTTTCATGCAGAAGCTCAGAAGTTTTGAACATCTTGTTTTGTCTTTGATCAAGGTCTTGTTGATGGGCAAAGGCAATCCACTAGTTGTCTGGGAAGGATCATTCAATGATCTTTGCTTCAAGAAATTCATCACTGTTGAAGGGCTGACTTCAGTCACATTTACACCAGCTGATTTGAAATTCTCCTTTATTTCATTCATTTTACTTGAGTTTGGCACTAATTTCATCCCGGTGTCATCTAAAATTTCGAAAATTACATCATTATCATCACTTGCAAAATACGGACAATTTTCTGAATGTGGTTTAGATGGACTGCACCAGGTAACTGTGTATTTCTGTAGTGAGCGATGTGATGACTCAACAGAAACAGCGTGTACAGTGGGTATGACAGGAAGATCACATCGGCTGATTGATCTATAGACCTCATGGATCATCTCATGCCAGACATTGTCTACTTTCTGTGAAATGCATGGGAAGTAATTAAGACAAGAAGTCTCTAGCTCTGACTTGAGGAATACAAGACCTTTAGGTGTATCCTTCTTAATGACTGAACACAGACGTAAAAGCAGATCTGCATAGAGTGGTGAAATGATGTTTACTTTCAGTGACTGGTTCCACTCAGTCTTCAGACTATTACCATCTTCTTTCCATAAGTCTCTTCTTGAAGAATCTACTTCAAAATTTGCATTCACATGGACTGGTAAACCAGTTTCTCCAGGTAATGGCAAAGAACAAAATGCCCTGCCAGTAAATGTGTTGTGAAATGAGCTTTTCCAACATGCAGCCAAAGCAGCTTGAGGAACTTTAAAATGATCTTGCTTGTTTTTTTGCTCATAGTTTTGTTGTGAAAAGCTAAAGCACTCTGCAATGACCCACTGACTTTGGTTATTTCCAGATGAGATTTCCATGCCATAAATGGTTTTGCATGGTTCTGCTGTTCCTGACATGAGGGATTCTCGAACATGGCGGTGGAAGGTTTCTTTGCTTTCCATGCTCTTTGCTGTGTGTTTCTTTTCAATAAGGAAAGAACTTTTTTCCTCCATTCCATCGTCACTGATCTCCAAGAACTGTATTTTTGTGATGTGTTTCAAGAAGAGAATTAGTCCTTCAGGATCTTCAGTCAAGGCAGATTTAAGTTCCTCCATGTCACGGTCTGTGACTGTGTGTCTAGATATTTCAGATTTTTCTGCCATTTTCTCTGTCCTGAGAGGGAGCCTGAACATTGTTCCAGAATCGAGTGGAAACATTTCTGGAAGAAAGGTATGATAAACATCCTCAAAAGACTTTTTTAATTCATTATCAATTGAAAACTTGCATCCTGGGGACTCTTTTGTTATACCTTCCACATATTTTAGATTTGGATCAGAAATGCAGAGCCATTTGTCACCAGTCAGGATAGATGGACAATCTGTCAGATGATACACAGAATTGAAGCCAAGTCCATATTTTCCAGTTCTCCCTAAAGAGCCATGTTTTCCTCCTTCCCCCAGCTGTTGAATGCCTTGCAGATCATCATCAGTAAATGTTCTGTTGTTGTACACACAAAGAGCCGGGCCTTGAACCAGTTCCCATTTCTTTCCAAATATCTTTTCTGTCTTATGTTTTCTTTTGTCCCACACAAAGTGAATTTCTGTTGCCTCTGCATCATCAGCATTTTGAATGAGCTCTTTCAGAATATCCTTCTTAGATGGATATGCATCAATTATATTTTTTATTCGGACAGTTAGTTTCTCAGTTTGTCCAAATTCTTGTACATGAAGGGAAAATCCACTGACCAAATGATTTTTCAGAGTATGGTGTCTTGTTGTCATTACACCAAAATGACAGGCCACAGAACGAGATATCAGATCATGGACGAGCTTGACACCAGCTGAGACAGGCATCCATGGGCTGTCATTAAATCTCAGCTCTTTAGAAGAGGTCAACACACCTCTCTTATCAGGTATGAGACAGTTTGTAAGCTTTTCAACTTTGATTTTGTATAGCCCTTTTATGAGTATTG
This sequence comes from Pimephales promelas, assembly GCF_016745375.1. The sequence continues at coordinate 446,979 of NW_024121399.1, read as the reverse complement.
TAACACACTTATGGAGGTCTGACTTGGAAAGAGGTTTAGATTCATATAAATCCTTAATTTCATTAAGTGCAGCAGCAAACTGCTCTTTTGTAAATTGTTGGGTGACACCAAGGCAGTCCCAGAGCCTCTCAAATTTGGAGAAGATGGCTGGAAGCACATAGAGATATGGTTTCTCCTCAAATTCTTCACTTCTGGCCACTGACCTCACATTTACAAAGTGATCCTCAATAAAAATAAATGGAAATGATTTTGAATGACCAATAATGGGATTGGGATCTTTCTGTTCAAACAAGTAATTGTTGAGATATTCATAGCAAGACTGGGCAATGTTGAAGAGAGCCGTCTTTTCAAATGCATTGCAGTGTTGGTGTGCTTTTAACAGCTGCTGAAGCACCGTCTCAACTGGTGGATTTGTCAGAACTCTCAATTTTTGGAGAACTGGATCATAATTGTATTTTTGAAGGTTTGAATGATCAACTGTGAATTCTGTCATGCTTACTAAATTCCGACAACTGTCATTATAAACTTCAGAGGGTTTTTTAAGAACGGTGGTGTTCTTGTTTTGCTGAACTGAAGGAACTAAGGCAGGAAGGAATGGTATTTGAGACAGTGTGTGCCAGTGGAGAGAATTCACATCTTCTGAGGAGTCTTTCATTGACTCTAGAAGGCACTGAAGACGTTTACGATATTCAGATTTATCCTTTTGCCAAACACTGGATATCTTCCCAGCTCTTTCTATGATGTCCTCAAAAGGGAGGCGGTCACTCAGCATTCCCAAATCTGAAAGTCGTTGAATCCTTTTTGGTGAGAGAAAGTCATTTTCTGTTCCTTCAAGAAAGCGTCCTTCCTTAAGTTCATACAAACAAGCCATTTTGCCAGAAGGATTCACAAGTCTCTTGATTAATTGAAGCTTCTTACAACCCTGCGTTGGTATACAAGGGTAGATTTTCAGTAGGTCATCAACAGCTGGATCATTCAAGTCAATGGCATTCAGCACAAGAGTATTTCTGCTGTGTGTGTCCACAAAACTCATGTTCTCAAAAACAATTTTGTAAAACTCAGGCCAGTTGATTGTTCTTTGTTTGATCTCTGGCTCGAAGCCACATTTGATGAAACTCTGTCTTACCCATAATGGGAGAGAAACAACAGTGGAATATGAAGCTCCCAAGCTCAAGAACACCTTCATGGCAATGTCTACAATTACTCGGCTCTCCTCAATTTTTGGATTCAGAAATCTCACATTGTCTATAGAACACCAATTATGTCCATTGCTGAAAAGCTCCAGAGATTTTCCATTGGCATTCTCCACAACTGCTGAGTAGAAAGACTCAACCATGGGTAAAAATGCTTTGCTTACTGTCTCTGTGTTAGGCCAGAATGTATGGAAGGAATAATTCTGGATATGTCCATTTTGGGCCATTTTTTTCAGCTCAAGCAGTGTAGTGATGTAAGCAGAGGTTACAGCATCTTTCATCAAAGCTTTGTTCCACTCAGACTTCACTCCTTTTTCCCATAGACTTTTCCTATTAGATGTGACTGCAAAAGTTCCATTGACATGAACTGGAAGACCCGTATCAACTGAGAGAGGAAGAAAGCAAAAGGCCTGACCTTTATGCGTCAGGCTTTCATCAGGGGACCATGAATTCGTTTTTGTCTCTTTATGCAAAGGTACAGCTATACCTCCAATTGGAAGTGAAAACACATGTTCTTGTTCAGTTCTTCTCTGGTACATTTGCAAAGAATCATGTGTCCCAAAACAGGAGTACAAAAGCCAGTACTGGGTGAGAGATTTATCTGAGTTATCCTGAACTATTTTAACAATGTGTGCTTTGTTGACATCAATAATGTTAAGGCATTTGATATCACTATTTCTGAAGGTGTTTTCGATGTCTTGGAGACGTGTGCCATTCGAGACAGCAAATGAATTCATGACTTCTCTGGATATTTTGAGAGGAGTCTGAATCTGATCATTCCTTGGAGGAGTCGATGCGTTTTCAGGGATAATTTGAAGGGACATGGATCTAATGCTCTTCAGAAACAATAGGTGTGTTTGTGAGTTGTCAGTCAAATGATTTTTAAAACTTCTAATACGCTCTTCATCAAATACCTTTGAACTGATCTCTGACTTGTTGGCCTCCTCCAGAGTGCGAAATGGTAATTTAATCAAGGTGCCATTGTAAGCTTTCTTGCTGTTTTGCACTGACAAATCACAATCAAAAATTCCTTCATAAGATTTAAACTGTCCAGGAAACCTTTTGAACAGACGCTCCTGGAATGGGTCAAGTTTAATTCCCGGGTTTCCTTTGCTGAGTATGTGTTTTTCCAAATGGGAGACATTTGGATCAAGTATGAGAAGGCTTTTTCCACTCAAAATCGAAGGAATATCACTCACATGGTAAACAGCATTAAATCCAAGCCCAAACTTTCCAATCATCTCAACTTTTTTTTCCTTTGATGCTGATCCCACCTTGACAATGTTTCTCCAGTCTTCTTCTGAAAAAAGCTCATTGTTGAAGATCCAAAGGCATGGTCCATTGCAGAGAGCCATTCCATGATCAAAGAGTGTTTCAGGGGGGTCTTTGTGTTTTCTGAAGTCAAGGAGGAATTTACACGTGGTTGCCCCTGCGTCCTCAGCATTTTGTAGGAGTTCTTTGAAAATGTCACTTTCTTCATCATACTCTTTAAGAATGTTTTTAATTCTTTGAGTAATTGGTTCAGATTGTCCACATTGTTCTATACCAAAGGAATCTTCCTCTGCTTGTATGAGCTGTGGTTTTAAGATGCGAGTACTTAAGAATGGGACTTTCAACCATTTTGCAGTGATGGGTAGAACTTCTTCATGAATGACATAGAACTCCTCATTGTCTTGTATCAGGTCATCAAGTCCTTCAGCACTGATGTCACAGAAGACTGTTTTGGACAAAGCCTGCAGAGTAAAGTTATGACTTTGTGCCACGACAGGCACAGGGGTACTGTCCTTCAAAAGCCTCTCATTCTTTCGCATCCAGTCAAGAATGGCAACTGACACTTTAAGTTCTGTCAAGTCTCCATGAGGAGGATCCCTGCAGTCAATTCTTTGTTTTATGTCATGGAGTATGTCTTCAATCTCTGCATCGGACAGTGTTTTCTTCACACCAAATTTTGTTAGCAGGTTTTCATATTGCAAAAACTCTTCAGGCACTTTCTTGATGTAGGGGCTTAGATCCAATTCAGGTGGATAGGCTAAAACTATATCTCCAGGACAGACAAACTCACTTTTATTCCATATCCAAGGGATGCCTTTTGAGTCTATTAAATCTGTGAAATTTCTCATGTTGTCTTGCATGAACTTGTAAATATCGTGCAGCTTGGTTTTAAACTGAAAATCTGAATTTGGGTTGGCCATTGATCTCAGTGCAGAGAGGTTCTCCAAGACCTTTTCAGCAGGAGGGGGCTCATGAAGTCCAAGATTTTTGCAGACATGTCCTGTTAGCTCAGAGGTAAGTGGCATTACATATCCAACAATTGAAGAATACTTTGAATCCCTTACATCAGTCGGCTTATACAGACCTCTCTTATGATTTCTACAAATGCTTCCATTCAAGAACTTTGGATTTTCACAGGGAACCCACTGCCTTTGCTTCAGCTCTTCTATCTGCACCTTAGTGAATTTTGAAAGGAAATCATTCTCATTCAGGACTCGAACAAGAGTATGCACTTTTTTGAATGCCTTGTCAGGTGAGTGGAGAAAAAGCTTTTCAGTATGATTTATGACTTCGAGTATGTTTTCTGCTGAAATTTGTTTTTGCTCTGTCCTTAGGCCAAGGCGCCGCAAACTCTGAAGCATTTCCTCTGTCTTTGTGTAAATAGGTGGGGGAAAGAAATCTGCCTCGAAAATGTCCTGAAATGTCTTGTTTCTTGGATCAAAAACGTTTGAGGCTTGTTTGCATCCTCCGTGAGTTGTCTCAATAAAATTGAGACGTTTGGTTTTCGCAAGAAGCTGCTCACTTTGTGAGAGAAGAATGCTACCATTATTCAATATCCAGGTCATTACTGTCTGTTCCTCTCCTTTTTTGAAAGAGGCTGCCTCAATAGAGTCAACCAAACGAACAGCCAATTTAGCGGCATCTAAGAGTTCAATATTCAGAAGAGTCAAAAGTCTGCGATCAGCTTCATTTGCACACTTTACAATGGTCTCAGGCATTGGCAAATCATCTGGAATGGCTGGTTTGGTGGTTGAAACAACTGCTTGCTTTGATTGAACTGCAACATATTTCCCAGACATCATTCTGAAGATTGGCAACATGGAAAGCAAGTTCCTTTCAGCATTTGATAAAGAGTCCAAAGACGAGAGGTACACTTTCAACTCCTCTTTTTCATGTGAAGAAGCAGAGTCAATGCCTTTGATAACCTGATCTCTGTGTGAGTTCACAAAGACTTGTAAAACACTTCTTGGTGAAGCAGGAAGAACATACCTCTCAATGTCATGATGTCTAAGACACTCATCTCTTTTTATGACTGTACATCCCACCATCCTTAACACTTTCTGAACTTGATCTGACAAGCTAGACACTGTGCTACTCTGAAAAATCAATGTTGTGTTTCTCTGCAACCTTGCTAACAGTACAGAATTGCTTGAACTCTGTAGAGGCTCCAGTGGTATTAAAGGCATATCAATGAAGTTGTTTAACTCAATCAATTCAGTGCTCAGAAATTTCCAGAATTCAGCCAGCCAGCTCTTTGGCGGATGATGATTCTCTGCCATTTTCCATGTCACATGACCTTGGGTCACAGTCCAGTCCATGGGTAAGTGCTTCTTGGTGAGTGCAACAACATCTTTAGCATCCAAATTGATTATGTTGTATGTGCCTGAAAAAAGTGAAATGATCAAGACCAAATTTCACAACATGTATGATATTTATTAAATATTTTTTAAGCACTCCCAATAAAATATATGAAATAGTTGTCTTACTCTTTGTTGCTAGTTTTCTTAGTTGCATAGTGCAAACATGGCTCAGATCGTTGGGTATAAATCTTTCTTTACAAAATGGCAGCAATGTTCTAAACAAAGAAAAAAATGACTTATTAGTACTTTTAATACAAAATATGAACGCAAAATAATTCAAGTAGGAAAGAGAAAACTGTATCACCACTTACCTTGAAAACTTCTCATTGTCGATCAAAACAGTGTTCTGCACTTCATTGCTAAATGAAGTGAAGGTTCCATCACTGAGAGGCAGAAGCTTAAGACCTTGTAGCTCTGTGTACTTCTCATCACTAAGAGCTAGCTCAAGAAGAGAGTATCTGTCATCTTTACTGAGGTTTTCAGCCTTACTTCTGTGAAGGACATTTCTAACATAAGATGGAGACACCCATGTCAAGGTATCTTTTTCAGGGAAGATTTTTTGAACATCTTTCAAAACATGTTGTGGGACTGTGACCAGGTTCTCTCCTTCAGCAATCAATAATCTTGACACTGCAGACATCGTGTCAGAACATATATTGTTGACTGGAAAAACTGCCTCTGAGGGAGACACCCATATTTTTTCATCTTTGGCAAGGTGGAAGATCTTGTATTCAAACAGACCCTTCAGAGTGTCTGTTGCAACTTCATGCCATCGGTCTTTATGGACAGTCTTGGATAGGTCAGGCCAAAGATTGTACACAGTGGCAGCAGGCAGGGTTGAGTTTCTCGATAACTGAATGGCATCCAGGATCATCATAAGATAAACATGAGGAAGAATATCTTTTGTAAGTAGCTCATTCCACTTTGCAGACTCATCATTTTTCTGATCCTCCTCTTGCCACTTAATGAACCTCCGATTATCTGTCAGGCCAAAGCAAGCATTGATGTGAATGGGAAGCCCAGTTTTGTTTGAGTCATTGTTTGGAAGAGGCAGAAAGCAACTGAGTCGCCCATTGCAATGTGATCTGTCTTCATCAATTCGAAAAGCTGCATCAACTTGAGGGTAGAAGCTCAGCTTACTGGCTAGAGAGTCAATCTCTGGTTTATATCCATGTTTCAGAAGGCAAGATGTCACAAGCCATTGGGACTTTGTTTCTTCCATTTGATGGGGAATGTGTGATACAGTTTTGAAACAGGTTTTTCTGTCAAATGATTCCTGCTTGACATGAGAAAGGTCATTGTTAAATTGATTTGATGCTGACACTTTTAGCCTATTGTGACAGAAGCCATTGGTGTCAATATGCAACAAAGTGATGGATGACACATTTCTCAGGAAAAGAAGGCTGATGTCTGCATCAGCAATGAAACTGTCAAAAAGCTGCGTAACTTTTGAGGAGTCATACAAGTTATCGGAGATCTCAGAAGCCTCATTACGCAGGGGGAAGCGGAAAAGCGTTCCTTTGAAGTATTGCTCCTCGTTGATGACCTTCTCCCAGGAACAACTGTCGACATGACTGACTACATTTTGAAAGGGCTGGAACTGATCTCTCAAGTTCAATAGGCTCTTTCTGTCCTCTTTATCATCCAAAGACCATCGATAGCCTTCTTCATCATCTCCAAACATCTTCTTTTGAGGGTCAAAAATGGCTAGGTGTTCAGAACTGAATACACATGGCAAGTCTGTAAATAAACAATAATAATTATAAATATTGTTGCGTCACCAGTATTGTGCCAATTTACATGTCAGAATATGACACCACAAGTACACTGAGGGGCAGTTATTCGTAAAAACAGATGTTGCAGCTGATCAGGGATGTCATTTATAAAACGGTGTGTAGGATCCTTACTAAAATGTACGTGGGCCTTAAAGCCAAAAATGGCATACACAAAAAATGTGTATGCAAAAGCATTGTATCCCATACAAATAATTTTGTTTATTAGACATTATTATATATATGTCATTTTTCAGTAATGATTGTAATATAAGTTTTGCCCCATTATGGATTTTTGAAAATGACCTTTCATGTAGTGTGTATCATAGCTCTAAGTGGATTAAAACATCCTGCAAAGATTTAAATCTGAAAGTGCACTGTAGATGAAGTTATTGGGCCCTATCTTGCACCCGGCGCAAATGACTACACTGATTACACTACAAGACACTGACGCATGTATCATTCGTATATTGTACCCTTGCAAAGTGGACTTTTCCCTCCACGAACTAGGACTAGGGTAAACTAGGGAATGAACTTGCGCTCCCTGGGCGGGTCCGCGCTATTTTGCAGTTCCAGAAAACTATTGTGCCAATGACCAGAAAAAATCTAGTCTAAAGTCAGTGGCACATGGCACATACATTCAGATGCTATTTTAAGCATGCATGTGTGAATACTGGACATACATACCTAAATAAAAAGATAAGTTGGGGAGACAGGTTGGGAAAGTTCTTAAGCAGACTGATCTCATGAAGTAGCGTGTGTATGACATGCCAATTTGTATTTCCATTTTTGGTGTGCTATCAACACGCATAATCGCTTTTCAGCGTTTTTATGAACGCCGTTGACTTAACGTTATTACTGTATATATAAATATATGACTTACCTCAACCCTGTCCCTAAACCTTACCGTCACTGGGGTTAATGGCATAAATGACTGTTCCCTTACCATCCTAGGAAAGAAAAACATAGCTCCCCAGATGTAGATGTACATTTTTCTAGATGTACGTTTTCTCAGATCAGATAGCTATCTGATTTATCAAAACGATTCCATCTACACCTGGTCACATATATGTGTTTTTGCAAAACGGATATAAATCCAATCTTCAATTCCCGCTGCAGATTTAATGGAGTGCACGTCACCGAAAGCAACAGATATGAGCTGCATTTTATTGATCATCAGCTAATTTCAAAATCAAAGACAGTAATATGAGAGCTTTAACAGAACTGGTAAGATCATTTCGTTTCTTTACTTTTAATGAAGATATATGTTAAGCATCTGCTACTTTCACTTTGATTTGTGATAATTTTCGGCGCGTCGGCTTGATGAATAGACGATCAGCCGCTCATCTGCGGTGATGCGTGTCGCAGTAGAGTCGTCATATATGACTATAACATAACATATAGCCTATTACACGCTCTGACACGTTTTTTTTTTTTTTTTAGCATTTTTGGGAGGAGTAAAATTTACATATGTGGTTTCATCAAACATTTACACTTGTCCAGTTTTGTCTGGAATGCGGCCCAGAACACCTCCTGCAGTGGTTTGAATGATCAGATTCAAATCCGTCTTGAATGCGTTTCGAGTACACAAGAGGACACTACACTCGGCGATTATAGAATCTCACGAATGTGTTAGGTGTCACCCAGCCTGCAGCTCTGCAGATGTTTGCTAGCGAGGCACCATGTGCTAGAGCCCAAGAGAAAGCCACACTCCTGGTGGAGTGGGCTTTCACACCAAGGGGGCACAGTCGACCTTGCTGCTGGTATGCCAAAGCAATCCACTACCCAGTGAGACAACCTTTGCTTGGATCATGTGAGAGTTAGCAGCCTGAATTCCAGGCACGCTTTGTCAGTGGAAAATGCCTGCAGGTCCCCTACCCTCTTGATGGAGGCCAATGCGACCAGGAGCACTGTCTGCATCGACAGGAACTTAAGCTCCACTGATTGCAAGGGCTCGAAGGGCACTTGGCAGGGCAGTTAGCACCACTGAGAGGTCCCAAGAGGGTACGAGAGGACGACAAGGAGGATTCAGTCTGCTTGCTCCTCTCAGGAACCTAATGACCAGGACGTGCTTCCCAATGGACTTACCCTCAAATGGAACATGATGTGAGGCGATAGCGGCAACATAAACTTTCAGGGTGAAGGGCGACAGCCTTCGCTCAAACCCTTCTTGCAGGAGGGTTTCCTTTCCCTCGAAAGGAAAGTGAAGAAGCGGTCTGTGTCGAAGAAGAATGGAGACATGAAAGTAGGCGTCCTTCAGATCGATTGCTGTAAACCAATCCTGTGGCAAAAACACATTTGAAAATGCATTTGGCTGTGAGCATTTTGAACAGAACACTGTGAAGGGATCGGTTCAAAACACGCAAGTCCAGGATTGGCCGTAACCCACCGGATTTCTTCGGTACAATGAAGTAGGGGCTGTAGAACCCGGACTTCATTTCGGCTGAAGGGGGCAATCTTGACCGCACCTTTTGCCAACAAGGTTGCGACTTCCACATGCATGACAGGGGCATTGCCACCGACCATAGTGTAGCGGACTCCCCGGAAGCGGGGAGTAGATTGTACGAACTGAATCACAAAGCCGAGCCTGATGGTCCTGGTCAGCCAGCGGGACAAGTTGGGAAGCTGAAACCAGGTTCCCAAAAACTGTATCAGCGGGGTCATGGGGACCACAGACGTACCCATGGTGAGACAGCGAAGCGGTATGACTGGCTCGGACTGGAGAGGCATCCCTGTGTGGGAGCACAGTCATAGACCACGTTCTGACAGAGGAGACCAGGGAAGGACGCGCGTTCCACTGAGGTCCCGTCTGACAGGGGCCTGGCGATAGAGGGGGACGTGAGTGGCGAGGCCTGTAAACGACGCACACTGACGTCCTAGAACTCTGTGTGAGAGGGGAGCAAGAGTGGTGAGGTTCGTAAGCAGCACACACTGTCATTAACCACATCAGGGTGCTGCTGGCCGGAGAACAAAAGATTCTCCCCCGGCCCTCCAATGTGGCCCTTCTACCACCTCCTCGACAGAACTGTAGCCCATCTCTAAGCTGTTCGCATCAGAAGCGCCGCTTGGACTGGCGTTTAGTGGGCGGCAGGGCTTGAGCGGACTGGGACGCTTTCCTGCGACCACCTCCTCGGTGGCCAGGTTAACCTGTTAACCTTCAGCTCCACAAGGGGGCTCACAGCTGAAAATGACATGCCTGGATAACAATAAATACAGCTCCTGAGAACAGTGTACCACAGGCACAATTAAGGTATCTTTGGAAAGAAGACAGTTGGGACTCTACTAACAATCAATCAGATTTGATAATGCTCAAACAGAAAAAAAGTTATAAAAGTTAAAAGTGCCTAAAAAATAATGTGCGCCACAAAAATGTTTTAGTATTTCATGTACAAATATATAAAAATAGACCTGGAGTAATTCAGATAGATAAAGGATTGAAAGCCACAAGTCTCATCAGTTTATATTTCAAATTTGAGGAAGATATAATGAACAATGGGGTTCCTGCAAACTTTTTTCCAAGACTATGTCAGTTCCCTTTCTCCCTCCCCCTGCCTGAGGCACATCCCCAGAAATAACATGCCCAAACTAAAATATTTGCAGTTGCTCAACTATTTGCACTACATGCACAATTTAGACATGTTTAAAAAGAAGACACTTTAGAGTGTATTACCCAACTGTTAAAGTTGAAAAAACTTACACAGACAAAAAGTTATAGAATTTAAAGTGTCTTGAAGATAATTTATACTGCATGTAATATTTTACAATTTCATGTAAAAATAAATGAAAACAAACCTGTATGAATCCAGTTAGGTAATTGATTGAAAGACACAAGTCTCATCAGTTTATATTTCAAATTTGAGAAAGATATTATGAAAAATGAGATTCCTACAATATTTTTTCCAAGACTATGTCCAGGTACCAAGAAACCTCCTTGGATACATCAAAAAGCAACCTAATGACCAAATGTTATGCAGGGCACTGCAAGCTATTTCAGTCAATTCATAAAATAATGCAATTATAAAATAATACACACAACCATTAGACTTTATGCAAGTGATTTATTTGCACAACAGAACAAAAAAATATATATGTAAAATACATAAGTAAAATATTATGAAATATAAAAAATAAATAACTGAGGTTCTTTGCAATAGAAAATACAAGTGATATAAATACTGTACTTTGTTTCATATATTGCTTTAGTCCATTCCTAGCTTTTGATGCCACCATCCTCTTGTCAATTGCAATGTTCTGAAAAGTATGGAAAAAGTGAAGAATAGTGAAGAAACTGAGAGCTTGCATCTCTGGCTGGTGCTTGGATGCCATTCATCATCTGAAGATTCAACTTGATGGCTGTTGCATGGGAAAGAATGGAAAGATAATTAGCACTGCATGTCAAGTAAATAATTCTGTTTAGTTTCTATATAGCTGGCCATTCATTCAACAATCAAACTGATGGGCAGTCGTTTACACAGCATTCGTACTAAAGCTCATCCATTCAATCAACAATCAATGGCCGGTGATGGCCAGTGATATAGACAGCATTCATATGGATGACCAGACAAAGAACCAACAATCACACTGATGGCCGGCCATCAGACAGGAATGTGGCATTTTGAAAGCATACAACTCCTTCCTATATAGCACATATTTTCTGCAATTTTTCCCACCAATTTCTGCAAAAAAAAAAAAAAAAAAAAAAAAACAATATATATATATATATATATATATATATATATATATACATATACATACAACATATACATTTACAGTACAACATACATCATATTTACAGTACAAATATTTGCATTTGTACTATAAATATGTATATTAGACTGTAAAAATATACAGTATGTGTGCTAGGAAAAAATGTATATTGCACAGGTGTCCAGCCCCTCCATCCTTCAGATAGCACACCACATGTGCCAGAAAAAAAACGGCAAACAACTGCATAACCGTACAACGCATATAAATACATATATACAAATAAATAAATGCATATAAAGTAGCATAATCTTTTCAGACACAACTTTACACAATGCATTTTCCGTATGAAACAACTGGAAACCAAACACACTCTCTCTCTCTCTCTCACCCACCCACACACACACACACATACACACATACGTATAATGTGTGCATGTTACATAAGTTATGTATAAAGCAACTCACCGAAAATTGGATAATCTTTTCCGCCCTCAAGCATAATTATCACCGTCGTCACGATCTTCTCATCACTCATCTTCTCATCAATGTCGACATAATCCATCTTCGAGTGATCTCGAATAACTACTTCAGCAGAAAAATACTTCTTTTGACAAATCATTTTATGACAGTCTGCATGTCTGCACGAACAGATGTTTGTTGACTAGCTACCTCTTAGCTTGTTATCTTAGCTCTTAGCTATAGCAGGCCTGTCAAAACATGACAGCGGTGGGTGGGTGTGGCTCTGCAGAACCTGAAGTTTAGCTCCTCTACCGGACGGAGAGCAAATAAAAACATATGTTCGTGTGAGAAATTCAAACTTCCCGGGCATCGTTGGAATCGTGCACTGGTTGGCTACATGTTTTATCAGTCATATCATGTCGTTTCTTTTATTGGCTTTCGTTATAAAGACAGAATGATATGATGTGCATATCATGACGTCAAAAAAACGGACTGCAGTGTTTGCATATTTTGAACTAGATATCGCTTATCTTTGTATTTGTGTGTGTGTGCGCGGTCGTAATTTGTTCATTACACTCTAAGCAACACACCCATATAAGGGTCTGCTACCGGGAGTCTGTTTTCTATGGACTATTTTATTGCATAACAAAACCGCATGATATTCACCCTGAAGAAACGCGATGTAAACAAAGGAATTACCATGGATATTACAACATTATTTTTTCTTTGGACAAAAAATGCTCTATGGGATGTTATTCAGTGGACCCTCAGCTTTCCATTCAATCTGGAATTTTTAACAGTGGATGCGTGTCTGGCTCGTTATTACAAAATAATGGTGAGTACTCCGTTTTTGTTTACGTGCTTTTTTATTTGTACTGCTTACCTAAATGCAAGAAATACATTTGTTATAAGCTTTCCATCGAAAAACAGTGCACTGACATCGATGCCCGAGGCTTAGACCTTTAAAATTATATATAGTTTGCCAAGATTAATGATCTTCTTTCATGTTAAATCCATTCATAAACATTAAACTAGTGGGGGGGGGGAGGGCTTCAGAGCGCCGTCGGTTGCCCGAAGGTTAACTGGTTAAGCCACAAATGTCGTTCCTGGACCACAGCTGTGGACATCACCTGACCAAGGGAGCGTGCGGTCACCTTTGTCGCCCGAAGAGCGAGGTCGGTGGCGGCACACAGCTCATCAAAGAACCCTTGTGCTCTACCCTCATGCATGTCCTTGAAGATAGCCATGGCATGCAGTGAGGCAGTGGCATTCCCCACAGCTCTGTAGGACTTTGCCACCAGGGTAGACAAGAACCTAGAGTCTTTGGAGGGGTGCTTGGGTCACCACACCATATTAAAGCGCTCTGAGGACACAACTGCATGGCTATAGAGTGCTCAATAGGGGGAACCCCAGTGTACCCTTTCACCACAGTCTCATCAAGGGAAGAGAAGGCAGAGGAGACCGCCGAATGGTCGCGGGAAGACAACAGGGCCTTCCAGGATCCTGTGACCTCCTCATGCACCTCCAGGAAGAATGGAACTGGGGGGGGGGGGATTGCTGCTCGTCATCCTCCTCTGGAGCCCTGAATGAGATGGGAGGCACTTCCAAAGACGGCCCCGCGGCTGCACCCTTGGAACTTGCGGGTTGCTGAGGTGGTGAGGTGGGTGTGGCCCAAGGAAGCATTGGCGGGGCAATACTCCACACTGTGACCCTCAGATCACCCTGGCCAACAGCTGAAGTATCAGCTCTCGAGGAGGGGGTAGTTTAGGGGTGTGGCAGAGGGGACTCTACCTTTAGACATGGAGTCTTGATCTCAGCGCAGTGATGGTCATGTTCCCACAGTGAGAACATTATTCATCCATAAAAGCTGCCTTAGCATGATCTAAGCCCAAACACGCAAGACAGCGATCATGCCCATCAAAGGAAGAAATGGAACGACCGCACCCAGAAACACACGGGTGAAACGACGTGTGTTTAATAATTTATTATTAAAAATAAATTAACTAGCATATTGTGATTTTAGCTCCACATACTGTAAATCAGCAAGCGATATTGTATGATTCAGCAGGCAATTAATAGAATACCCCCCAAAAGTAATATGAGCATATCTGCTAATGTAGTGTATTTCACCTGTAATATGATAAACAGAGTTGAAGCCGATCCCAAATCTCCCGACTTTAGTTGGGTCATCCTGCTTGATGCTTCTGCCAACTCTCTGGATTCCCTCCCAGTCTTCCTCTGTGAAGGCGGCATCATTGAAGGCATAGAGAGCTGGTCCTGCCAGAGCAAAGATGCAAACAGATGGTCATACAAAAATGGCCAAACAACTTACACACTTTGAAAATAACACACTTTGCCTATAGCACAGTAAAGACTTTCACTATCTGGCGAATTATCATCAATGCCCAACGTCCAATCAACAATCAGATATTTTTTTCCCATGCAAATAGTTCTCAGGATCTTCACGACATTTACAGAGCTTCAATTGAGCTTCAATCCACTCCTACTGATTAAGTCACTAGAGGCTGGCCTTTTTTCGGGAATCCCACGGGTCACAGGAATTTGAGAAACAAAATCACTATGTATCACGGGATTGGGACGAGAAAGGAAAAAAAAATGTCAGCGGGAGTGGGCGAGACCGGGAATCGCAATAAAACTATGATACCCAACTTTATACACCTATATAAAGTTTCTATAAATACATTTTGAATTAAATTCAATTTGGCTGGTAAAGTGAATGACTTGCTCCACACACCTGTACCAGTTGGTGGCTGTAATATAGCTGCCAACTCTCATGCATATTGGCTGTGAGACACTCGCATTTGATTGGTTTCACACGCTCACACACCCCCGATTTATCATGCTGAAGTGTCAACCTGGTTGGTCAAAAGCCTGGCAGATGAGTTTTTTTATATATCTACCTGTTGAGCCTCTCATGATCGAGTAGCTATGCCGAAAATTAGTTAAATTCTCCTGGAATCTAGAGCGAGCATGCATGCGAGACAGAGATTGTGCTTCAAACCACCTAGCGCCACAGCGGCTCTAGGGGTCGCTGTTTCACAAAAACATCTAAGCTTTAACTGATTTGTTAAACACATTTAAATTATAAATAAAACATAATATAATGTGGTAACCTCCGACTGTCATGCTTTCTGTCTCTCAGCCTATGCTATTTGGATCGTTATGTCTAGGCCTACACTCAATGAACAACATCTCAACACTAAATTAAAGGCCTGTCTCATATAGACACTTGTCTCAAATACAAGCCAATGCAGTTTGTCGATTTGGGAAAATAAAAGCCTGGGCTAATATTTGACGTTTTACGGTAGTTAGGTTTGAGGAAAAAAATCTATAACGATTTGGCGAGCCAGCCAGGAGCCTAAGGACTTTTCGGACAACAGACGAGACAAAGTCACTAAGTGCAAATAGACGCTGCCAAAAAGTTGGATTTAATAAAAAAAACATACTGTAAATTTCAGAACTCAAACCCCACTTCCCATGATTCTTTGACTCAAGAACCCCTTTGCAAAACTCTTCATGGTTGTGACATGAAGGAGGACAAATGTAAAACCTTGTAATATCTTTTGTTGCGGGCTCTAAAGTAATTTAAAAAAGTTTAAGTCTGATTTAAATCTGCTTCCAGTGTTTACAACACAAATACCTTGATACTTCCCGAGCTCTTCAGTCCACAGGCTCTGAGTCTCATAATGTCTCTCATCATGAATAAACACCACACGTGAAGCTCCTGCATCATCTGCATTCTGGATCAGCTCCTGATATGTTACAGGATTGATATTAAAGACAGATTTGATGAGATATTTAAGATGATGCAAAAGTCTTCATGCAATATTTAAACCTATTTTAGCCTACCTTCAATATTTGTCCTCCATCTGGGTACCGTCTCAAAATTTCTTTCAGGTAATCAATGAATGGTGGAGACGTCGCACCAAATTTATTTCTGCATCGAACAATGTAAAGTTTATCACAAACTGCACAAAACACATACAGAGAAAATTCAAGGTTCATGCAATTGTCACGTCTATTCAGTTTTATTCTTAGTTTCTGTTTTCCTGGACTTTTAGTTTGTTTTCATCAGTCACATGTGTTTCTTTGTCTCAGTTTACAGGCCCTGTTTACACGAGAACGTTCGTGGGTGAAAACGTAAAAATATTTCATCGGATGTGCCTTTCGTTTACACGGCGATGGCTTTTTTGGGGCTTAAAAATGCGAAAAAGTGAAGCACCCTCCAGAGTGGAAATCTTAAAAACGCTCCACCGCCGCGTACCTGTGTAAAGGGTAAAAACGCAAAAGTATACTTGGCAGTGAAGGTTGTACACAGGTTTGCGGACTTGGTGTTGTTGTGTGGCAGTGCTTCACATCGCCACCTAGCCGCCTGGAGTGCATACTACATTGAATTCCACACACTTTTGTGTCACCATATGCACGCGGATTTCCCACCCAAAACGTTCGTTTAAACGCACAATAAAAAGTGATAATGCAACGCAACTTTTGCGTTTTTTCCTCAGAATCGTTTCCGTGTAAATATAGCCTAAGTTGCTCCGTTTTCCGTTACTGTTTGTTGCACACACACACTGTTACTGTCCTTTCTGTACCCAAGTTTACTAAAAAATCTTCATCATTGTGAAAGTAATAGACTAAACACAAAATCAGCTTAAAGGAGAACACCGGCGCAAAATGAACCTTTGGTCTAATTACACATTGCTACCTAGTGACTCTACCAGTCGATCTACGAACGCCAATCCAAGTGCGCTGAACTGTGCAGAATCTCATATGGTCCGTTGTTTCCAGAAGAAACACAAACACGAACCGTTTTTTTCTCTTCAATATGTACATGTAGCCTACTGTTCGCGCTCACCTTATCACCTTATTCACATCTCACCAGCGCACATGGATCGGCGTTCGTAGATCGACTGGTAGAGACTATTTTTCAAAGATGGCTTCTTCCTGTATTCGCGAAGTTGACTGTGTGTATAAAATATCTTCTTATTAAACTGTATGGACACTGACAAAGTTCTCAATGCTTCGGTTTGAATGTAGGGACCCTTATTATGCTGCCGTGTTACTGTGGGGCTATTTTGAACCTTGTTAGTGGTAATAACAAGCGATTTTTATTTGTCATTACTCTATGCCCTATATACTAGCATTATACTAGCGTTATAGGCTAAACTGTTTTTAGAGATAAAACTATTTACATTCGGCAATCATGAAAACAAATCTCAGATAACGGTTGACTAGGTAACAATGTGTAATTAGACCAAAGGTTCAATTTGCGCCGGAGTTGTCCTTTAACTGTTAGTATGCTTGAGATTATTTGTACATTTTTTTTCATAAACATGCTTGATCTGATGACTCTCAGTGTACTTTAACACTATTGAATAATACTGCGCGTTTCAAGGCACTCAATGGGACTTTCAATGCATACAGGGATAATTAACGTAATCAAAAAAAAAAAACTAAAAAAACATGAAGACAATCTAGCAAAGTGGAACACAGGCAAACAGGAACAATAATACTGGACATAATCGTTACAATAACATGCAAATCCACATACTTTTTCCTCTTTTGCTTCGATGCTGAACTCATTGTTCTTCTCTTACATTCTCCTGTGTGGAAAAAAAAACAATAATTAACTTAAACAACTTTTTAAACAGTTATTCCAATATAAACTGTTACAAATACTGTAAAATGTAATCTCAATAAAAAATATAACGTATGTAAGATTGCATACACCTCGCAGAATCTGCTAAATGTTAATCTTTGGAAAAAATAAGAGGATCGTCATAAAAATTTTCCATATAGTCTACAAGAGAAAATAATTACTGAATTTACACAACTGAACAAGCTCAGAAGTTTTGCACACTTAATCTTATACTGTGTTGTTGGTTGACTGGTTTAATCTTTTGTGATGATCATATACATCTATTAAAAAAGCTGTAAACATTTACTGACGCTCAAGAAGGCATGTGTCACACACACATAGAGGCAACTTACTGCAGAGCCAATGGGTAGAACTTTGTGACCCTCTCTGTGGACCTAATCAATGTCCAACAACACCATAAGCTCCACACAGATCCACAGAGACCTTGCATACACACAATCAAAGTTCAAATCATATGTTAGTCATACGTCAACTTTGCCTCAAGAACCAGTGGTTTCAATCAAAATTTTACATTTTAAAACAGCTTTTATCCAAAAAATAAATAAATAAATAAATAAATATTCTGTGGCAAATTAGCAAACCTGAAATTACTGAAAATTTATTTATAATCTCGGATTAATGTGCTTACATGGTTGCTAATTATATTTTTATGCATGCACTTAAAGGTCTTAAAGCACTTGAACCTCGACAACTACAGGTAATTTGCTATAAAAAGCATTTAAATATGGTTTAAACTGACAAAATTTGAACAATTGTGGACTATATAACAATCTGCTATGTAAAAATAGCTTATTCATACTTGTGGTAATTTTTAATGCCATTTTCACGATTCCTCTTTTGTACTTTTTAAATAAAAAATACATGTAGCCTAATGTTATATTATGCATTATTAAATTATAGTATTACATTATTCGTAACATTTGAAAAACTTCTAACCTCCTACATGCGGTTATCTCCTACCTTCAGTGGTCCTGATGCAGAGTGAACGCGGCAATCAGAATGAGTCTGGTAATAAACCGCTCAGCGCGAGCTTTCTATGTTTCACAATGATAAAGCCCAACTGGTTCTCTAGGTTTCTGTTCTCTGGAACGGATCCTGTTTAGTGAAACGAAACTTAGCCTACACTCCTCCTTCACTCATTGTTCAATGAATTAATTTGTCAAATAGGCCTAAACCAGTTTTCACTAAAATAGCTCCGTTTTTAACTAAACCAGACATTTATAGTAAATTTTCCAAACCAAAAAACAGGATGTCCTGCTTGAAAACCATTTATTGTGGTTCGTGGTTTAACAGATAACATTTTTTTTGTGTTAATTATTTATTTAAAACCATTACTTTCGAGGAAATTACTCCTATGACTGAATAGAAAAGAGCAGGAAAAATAAAAAAACGGGTCTAATAAACTAAAGAAAGTTTTTAAAGCTTTTTAAAATGTTTAAAGGAGATCCCTTTTTAATGTATCATGAGTTAGCCTACCTTGCAAAAAATAATAAATGTAATATCCTGAATCTGTATTAATTCTAGGGGATTTATAACTATCTTAAATATAATCGTAAATAATTAGGCTACTTTTATTTTGATAGCATGGCAGTGAGCAGGTTGCTTTTTGTATGGCTTCCACCACGAAAGAGAGAAACTGATTCCCTTTGTTTACAGTGTATTTCATCCTCCAGTGATAATATCGCCGTCAGCTCGTGTGATTTTCGCCAAAACCTGCAAATGTTGACGTGTATTTCATGGCGCCATTATTCTACATCCATGTCCGTTCATCTGTGGTGAATTAGCTTATCTAACCATAAGCAGAATCTGACTCATGTGCACTGAATAATGTGACGGGATCCTCTGTAACGTTAAAGCTTCAGTTCGGTGTGTGTGAGGATGTTCTGTGTGGAAACTGTCGAGTAAAGGGTGAGTCTGCGTTTTTGCATTCTTGGATGTTGCGTAGCAGCTAATCACGAACAGGGAATGAGGAAATATTTCAGCCGCTGAGAAATGTTTCCCCTGGCGTAGGCTAAGTCATGTTTGGTTGTGTTTTGTGGGGAAAGCATCTTTGTTGGGGAGACGGACTTGATTCCACGCCCAGTTATTAGCGAACACACTCATCTTCAGTTGTTTGCTGCATCATGTGTTTTGATGTGTGAAGACAGTCGCGGTGCTCGAGGCTGTCCCAGGAAGGAATTTGCTCAAACCTGCTGTCCTCAACCATATAAACTATCACTTGTTTTAAAGGGCATTAAACTTATATGGTAGTTCTATAAAATACACACATAGATGCATATCTTTCCAAGTGTCAAACATATTTCCAAACATTTTATGGAGATCTTCATCTAGGCGAGAGTAAATTAATTCTCCCCTCCTTTATTAAGTTATTTATTAATTTTGATTTATTCAGTGTTTTTGCTAAAGATTTAAATCAGAAAGTCTATCCAATATAATAACATAAATATAACTGCTGCCATTGGCAACAATCAGCTGTGACGTCAAAGGAAGCAGATAAGGAGAAGTAGGCCTATGTCACACTCAAGATCGAGCACAAGTGTTCAGGTCGACTGCTTACCCAGCAAAGTCAAAATCACAGTCAATACTCATCTTGAAAGTCGTCAACAACCAATTTTATGATTAATCTTATGATTCTATTTGGCAAATTTCACATTCATAAAAGTAAATTTAATAATTCTAAGCCTTGTTTAAAGTTTTTTTTGGCTGATTTTATGTTGTATATTGAATCTCTTAAATGTATAGATAATAAGAAATGCTCGGACACAATTGTATTTGCTAAAGAATTGAAAATAATTGAACAGTGAAGAATTATATGTTTCTCTTCTTTCCTCAATACTGTCTTGGATTGTAATTTCTCGTAGCTATTATATTTATAAATAGTTAAATTTAGCCCTTATATTTATTATTATTTATTATTTTTTTTTTATTTAGTCTCTTGTTCATTTATGTTAAACTATTTTTGGAAAATCTTGGATTGTTGTCTTTTTGGATGTCATGTTATTGTTTGTATGTTTGTATAATGTCTAATAAAAAAAAAAAACACTTTTAAGAGCTCTGCATAAAATTCAGCCACTGGTTAAACATCTTCTAGGCCCTACATGATTACATATTTGCAATCATAAATACATTGTACCAAACCTTACATTTACCACAAGCTGATTGGCTGAAAAGATTTATATCCACCAGCTAACAAATGTATGTCCTAGGAACGTTTTGTTAACATTCCCATTAAGTTATGAAAACTTCTTCTTTTTCTCTGAACGTTCAAAACATCCAGTTTTTAAAATGTTTTTTTGGTTATGCGAACATAAAGACAACATTACATTTCATCGTTTAGCAAGCAGCACTACACTGTTATTAGTTATGCAGGAAGAGGATATTTGTTTTCTTTTTTGACAGAAACAAATGATGTTGCATCATTTGCATATCTGTAGCCCTCAAACCATGTTCACTTTATGGCCTTTAATCCTGTAATTGTGGACAAATGTGGGCACAGAGGACTCAGGTGTGATCCTAATTTTTATTTATTATAAATGTCTGATTATAAATCACTGTCTTCGATAAAGTTTTGTCTACCCATTTATGGTGTTTTTTATTTTTATTTCGGGGGTGTTTTGAATTTACTTCAAAAAGTACCATATTAACTATGTACATTTTTTTAACTACATTAAAATCTCATTACAATAAGTTCTTAGAGCTAAAACCTAAAGATGAAGTGACTTTGCTGTCACCTGGTGTCTTATTTTGGCTTATTTTAGAATGCTCTAAATGACAGTTTTTCCCATTCATTTCTTTGGGTGCCCATTTTTGACCCAAATACAAGATTAAGGAGTTTTTTTTCCCACCCACTTAACATTGTAGAATTGAGTCAAAAAAAAGTGTGTGTGTTCTGAGGCAAACTTAGGAAAAGAAGCCAAGTCTTGTACCACTCAGATTTTTTTTTTTATTTGCGGACATTTGTCCAGAATACGGTTTTAGGGTTAAATCATTCTTATAGTGTTGTCAAAAAGTACTGACTTCTTGGTACTGATATTTAAAAAATGTGACTATGCCTGCATTTCCCTCTAGCATTTTGAGCACCGCTGAATGGATTCTTAAACACCTCTGATTGGCCATTGTATTCACATGCTCGACATATCTCTGATTGGCTACAATTATTAACAATATCATCTTTGACGCTCCCGAGCGCTTACACAGATGCACACAGGAGCGTCAATCAGCTGATCCCCAATGTATGATAGACGCCACTCCCTGTGTAAAGATAACATGTTTTTGAACCGTTGATCATTGTAGTCAATGACAGACATACATTGGGTCTCATTCATGAAACATTCGTAAATATACGAGTAAATATAAGAGTGATTTGCGCGTAAAGAGACCTTCCCGAAAACTCTTCTCCTGATTCACAAATACTTCGTAAACGTCAGATGTGATAGTGAAATGTGTGTGTGTGTTAATGAATTCCAATCAGTCGTAAATGGGATGCGCGGGCACGTTCATTCTCAATTACCATTAATCCCGCCCATTATATCGAACTGACATCTATATGCATATGATAACATGAATGTGAATGAAAAAGAAAGATTTCTCGGATGCAGAAATTGAAGTTTTATTATCAGAAGTTCATTCAAAATGCCACATTTTATTTTCAAGCGTACATATTGGCCTATCAGGTCAATATCGAAAAAAATCGAAGCTTGGCAGCATATTTCAGATACAGTTAATGGAGTTTCATCTGTTAATCGAACAGTCCCAGAAGTGAGAGGAAAATGGTTCGACATTAAGCTTGACAGCAAAAAAACAAATTAGTTCACTTAGGAAAAATCAAACTGGAGACTATTACTGGCTCTGATAATAAGTAAAAAGAAAAACCGTAACTGTAATTACTATATAAAATATATATATTTTTTTCAAAATTCTGTTTAAATATGTGCCCGATTAAGGTGAATTAAAATGCAGCCTTATTAATGAGCAAAACGTTCAGATGTTAAAGTCCCCGTGAACCGGAAGTTGCAAACGACTTTTCTCCAGTGTTGTGACGTATTTCCGTAGAAATACGAAGAAAAACGGAAGAATACTAAACGGAATACTAAATGAGGCAAAATAGTGGGCGTGGCTTTTTTTTCCAACTAGCACCTGATTGGATCTAGAAAAGTGGGTGTTTCATGGGTGATGCATTTTTTTGACGCAAGTTTACACACGCTGCCCAGACAGCAAACTGACATTGAATCAACGTGGAAACGACGTCTCTCATGACATTGAAACAACGTTGATTTGCTCATCGAATTAACGTTGAACCAACGTCAGACGCGGCATTCTTCAAAGCTAAATGAAATCGAAAATTGGTTTGCTTTCATAACGTTGAAACAACGCGTTGATTTCAAGTTGATTTTCCGTTAGTTTTGAAAGAATGACGCATCTGACGTTGGTTCAACGTTAATTCGATGAGCAAAACAATGTCAGATCAACGTTGTTTCGATGTCATATTTCCACGTTGATTCAATGTCAGTTTGCTATCTGGGTGTCAATCAATGCTCGCTCGGCGCTCGCAAACACACAGCAGCTGTCAGTTGGAGGGGCGTGGTTATGGATGTTAAGGAGACACCCAAACCGTAAAGCCTACGTCATCGGGCAAGGTCCTCCAATGCAGAGGGGAGGGGCATTTTCAAAATTTGATTAAAGATTAGGAAGCCAAACATTTTTTTTGTGTGTGTGGATTGACTTGCATGTATGAATTGTTCACCACAAAACGATCAATTTAGGCAAACAAAGTAATATGGTCAATTTTGATTTCATGGGGACTTTAAGCGCACCATTTACGCGTGGCATAGGGGTGCACGATTCAGAAAATGTCACGATTCGATACCGATTTTTTGTCTTGGGATTCGATTCAAAATCGATTTTCGATTCAAAAACGATTCTCGATTCAAAAAACGATTCGCAGGTCTATATAAATGTAGTTTACTTTTTCCTATGTGATTGATTGCAGTAGACATAATTTAAAAGAAAAGTTTGATATTACTTTATATGTCTTCATACAAAAATAAAAAAATTTTGCAACTAAAAAGTGCGAAGTGCCAAGCTTTGGCCAGCTTTTAAATACATTTAATTCAAGTTTAAAATAAAACTTAAATAAAAAGCTTTTACATTTAGCTTTACAGTGCTGTAGTCAGATCAAACAAACAATTATGCTAAATGTGGTTTAAGGAGTAGGTCTACTTCAGCTACCAGGTTGACTGTTGAAATGTGAACTCGACTGGGCACATTGAACTTCCTAAAAATATATACTAATTTCATAGAACCCTTGCGAAAATATTTTAAATTGATTTAAAAAAGCCACGCTACTGGTTACATCTATGGTTAGATTGATTTGTTTAGATCCAGTGAAGTCGTTCATAGGCGCGTAATTTGCGGGTATCTCCAGTTAACTAGCAGAGCATTCATTTAGTTCGCTATTAAATAAGAGACCTGTTGTTTTTGAAATCAAGCTGAGCGCTTGTGTCCGCTGCGATCAGTGTCATGGATATACAGTGTTCTCTGTGGCTCGCACAGTCTTCTCTCGGACGCGCGCTTCAATCTATCGCCGTTGTGGAGACTCCGGTGAAATCACAAAATGAAATGCACACAAACGTGATGAACATATTCGGTTTTGATGAGAGAGAGAAAAAACTATACGAGTGCGGTTTAGAACCCGTAACCTCTGACACGCTTGGCAAAAGATCTACAGAACTCAAACACAAGATCTGCGGATCGATGCATTTATTTACGGGTTGAGCAGAGTGGCTGCACAGTTTGACCAGCGGGCGGCAAGAACTTGCAATAACTATTTATCAGACCGGCCCTCGCAGCCTCGAAACCATAGAAACACTACCGGACCACCGGTAAAAGTCCCGACTCACCCGATTGCCACTCCGCCCCTGCACGCCATTAAAAAATATAGCCTATATGAATCGATTTTTGGAATTCTATGAATCGATTCTGAATCGGTAAAGATTGAATCGCGATTCAAATATGAATCGATTTTTTTGCACACCCCTAGGCTGGGAGCAGGTGTAGATTTCTTGCGTATAAACTAACATTTGGAAAATATGAACATTTTAATGAATCCGAAAACTATGCCAGAACCACTTTACACACGATTTACACACAAATTCATTCTGCTCGTGTTTCATGAATGAGACCCAATGAGTGCGTCAACACAATGGCCAATCAGAGGTGTTTAAGAATCCGTTCAACAGCGCTCAAAATGCTGGAGGGAAATTCTGGTATCGTCACATTTTTAAAACGTTAGTACGGACTTGCTAGTACCGAGTGTTCTTATACACTTATACATTAGTAAAGAGTTGATTATTCCATTTGCTCTAGTTCTCATGCTTTTTTAGAATAAATTAGTGGACATTTAGACCGCCAATTGATGCTGACTCTCAATTACACCTGTAAGACATTTTGAACTCACTGTATTGGTAACTCATGCAATGTTTTTTTCATTAGGTGTGATGGACTTTTGAATCATTCAGCATGTCCCACTCGTCCAAGCCTCGATCTCACCCTTGCGGCCTGTGTGACAAATCTTTTACCCAGATCTCCATGCTCACTAAACACAAGCGAATGCACACCGAAGACAAGCCCTACAAATGCCCCTACTGTGACAAATCTTTCTCTCTTTCTTCTCGCCTGGTCCTGCATAAACGCAGCCACGCCGGGGAGAAGCCTCACACCTGCCGGCTTTGCTCCAAGACCTTCATCTCTTCGTCCCACCTCTCCCTGCACATGCGATCGCACTCCGGAGAGAGGAAGTACAAATGCAGCGTGTGCTCCAAAATGTTCATGCAGTCGTCCCAACTTCTGCGCCACAAGACCATCCACACCGGCGAGAAACCCTTCAAGTGCCCCGACTGCAACAAGAGCTTTGGCCGTGCCTCACACCTGAAGACCCATCGCAGGCTCCACACCGGCGAGAAGCCCTTCAAATGCACACAGTGCGACAGGGCTTTCACGCAAAAGGCCGGGCTTGTTATCCACCTGCGCTTGCACACGGGCGAGCGCCCTTTCAAGTGTGACAAGTGTGGGAAGGCCTTCCGCACGTCCGCACACCTGCTCAACCATCAGGCCCTGGAGCTGGGCGAGGGACGGTTCAGGTGTGCCACGTGTCAGAAGGGCTTCCGGTCCATGTCCATGTTGAAGCAGCACGAGAAGAGCCACCAGGGCAGCGGGACGCTCTGTTGTGGCGTTTGCTCCGGGACCTTCGCTCAGTCCTCTTATCTGCAGCTCAACCTGCACTTACACGGCGGAGAGCAGCTCTTCCACTGCAAGGTGTGCAACAAAATATTCGTGAAGATGTCCACCTTTGAGAAACACTGCACAAAACATCAGATGGAGATGGACAATGAATGCGAGGACGAGACCGTAAAAGAGGAAGATCCCCCGTTCGAGCTGCATTCTGCTGCATCCCCGACAGCATCCACATCAGAGGTCAACACGCGCTCCAAAACAAGAGCCAAAATCAAGAGTACAATGGACAACTCTTAATCGTGGACATCACTGCACCATTAAAGAGGACCTATACACACTTTAAGTCTTGATTTAGTGTTTCAGGCTCTACTAGAACAGGTTTTCCTGCTTGAATGTTGATTATTCTTTATTGTTGTGGCTCCTCTCTTCCCAGTCTGTCAGTATCGCTCTGTTTACTTCCTGTCTCTATGAAGCCCGTCCTTCTGAAAAGCACACTGTGCTCTGATTGGTCGGCTGGAGCAGTGTGTTGTGATTTGTCAAGAGCTTCGAGTGTGTTTGGGAAAATGTCCCGCCCCTTACAATAACCACCAGATTAAGGCCCCGTCCACACTACTGCGTTTTCGTTTAAAAACGGAGACCTTTTGCTACGTTTGCACCTCCCGTCCAGGCTAAAACGGGAAAAACGAAGACCTAAAACGGAAAAGTTTAGAAACGCTGCAGCTCTGTTTTGCGTTTTGAATCTCCGGAGGGCGTTTTAGTGTAGACAGGACAAAACGGAGGACTTCAGAAACGCTGACGCAGAGGCTGACGCTCGGCTCTATGATTGGGTGTTATCAGTCATGACGTATCCTTCCCTGATTCGTCAATCACTGTTTACACCGGCACGTGCATGCCCAGTGTTGGTGAATTGTCATGTGATCTGCGTTTTCAGTAGTTTTAATGTGGACTGAGACCATTTCTAATACGCAGATAAAAACGCTGGTGTGGACGGAGATCGTAATCGTTTTAATTCTCAGTTTTTAAACGAAAACGCAGTAATGTGGACGGGGCCTAACACACTACTAACTAACTCAAACAGGCCCCGCCCCTTTATTCTGCATAGGAAATATTTAAATGAGGAATACTGTGACGTGTTCCCGGAAGAAACTCAAGACTACAATGGAGGCGTTTCCGGAGTTCAGAAACATTGGCCTTGAGAATAACTGGATTTTTTTTTTAATGCGCAAACAGCAACATCACACACTAAATAAAGATCAACATGTGAAAAAGCATATGAGGACCTCTTTATCATAATGCCCTACTGTATTTATGATTTATGATATAAATGATGCCTTCATTTTCTCATATCTATGAACCTCTCTCTGCACTCATACAGACCTGTGTATCATGTAGGTGTATAAGTGTTAAATAAGTGTATAAGTGTTTGCACTTAATTTAGTTTATTGTTTTTTATCCATCATACTTATCAAAAAGTGGCAAAGCACTATAGTTACAAGCTCAGTATAGGTACAGTACAGGTACAGGAACCGTACAGTATAGGTACATCTACAGTATAGGAACATCTAACGTATAGGTACAGTATAGGCACATCTACAGTATAGGAACATCTACAGTATAGATACAGGTACAGTATAGGAACATCTACAGTATAGGTACAGTATAGGCACATCTACAGTATAGGTACAGGTACATTATAGGTGCATCTACAGTATAGGTACATCTACAGTATAGGTAAATCTACAGTATAGATACAGGTACAGTATAGGAACATCTACCGTATAGGTACCGTATAGGTAGATCTACAGTACAGGTACAGTATAGGAACATCTACAGTATAGATACATCTACAGTATAGGTACAGTATAGGTACATCTACAGTATAGATACAGGTACAGTATAGGAACATCTACAGTATAGGTACAGTATAGGAACATCTACAGTATAGATACAGGTACAGTATAGGTACATCTACAGTATAGGCACATCTACAGTATAGGTACAGGTACAGTATAGGTGCATCTACAGTGCAGGTACAGTACAGTATAGGTACATCTACAGTATAGGTACAGTATAGGAACATCTACAGTATAGGTACAGTATAGGAACATCTACAGTATAGGTACAGTATAGGAACATCTACAGTATAGGTACAGTATAGGTACATCTACAGTATAGGCACAGTATAGGAACATCTACAGTATAGATACAGGTACAGTATAGGTACATCTACAGTATAGGCACATCTACAGTACAGGTACAGTATAGGTGCATCTACAGTATAGGTACAGTATAGGAACATCTACAGTATAGGTACAGTATAGGTACATCTACAGTATAGGCACATCTACAGTATAGGTGCATCTACAGTATAGGTACAGTACAGGTACAGTATAGGAACATCTACAGTATAGGTACAGTATAGGTACATCTACAGTATAGGCACATCTACAGTACAGGTACA
Source organism: Pimephales promelas (assembly GCF_016745375.1). The sequence goes on along the minus strand of NW_024121399.1, from coordinate 418,843 downwards.
GTATAGGTGCATCTACAGTGCAGGTACAGTACAGTATAGGTACATCTACAGTATAGGTACAGGTACATCTACAGTGCAGGTACAGTATAGGTACATCTACAGTATAGGCACATCTACAGTACAGGTACAGTATAGGTACATCTACAGTATAGGTACAGGTACATCTACAGTGCAGGTACAGTATAGGTACATCTACAGTACAGGTACAGTATATGAACAGGTACAGTATAAGTACAGGTACAGATATTATTTCATTATCTGCAAAGATATGAATCTGCCATGCCATGCATAATTCAACTGAGGTTGTCTTTTCATTCCTATTCAATTCCCTCATATTTAATGCCTTGAATTTGAATTGAAGTGGCTAACCGATTTAAATGCTACCGTAATATTTGTATTAATTTGACATGTATAACCTGAGGGTGCAAGGACACTTCTTTTCTATGTTGAATGACACTGCATTAGATTTTTGTTGTTACCCATTTTTATTCAAATAATATCAATCTAAGAACTCAATCTAAACTGGAAACAATTCTTCAGTTCTGAATTTTGCACAAACCTGATTAATACAAAAACTTACTTCTATACATACTATATCTAAAAATACAGACAGATAAAATAATTGAGACCTTTCTGCGACACTTTCTGTATTGTCTCTAGATTTCCACAGAATTCAAAGGGCTGTCATTTGTAGCATTTATTTAAAATAATAAGAATAATATTTTACTTGTAAGATTGTTGTAATCTTGGCAAGAAACTAATCTCAATTAAATGTTTAAAACCAGTCCTCCGAATTCTGCTGATTTCTGCGCAAAATAAGCAGAGAAATGTGTAAAAACATTCGCTCTGTGTCTAGTCATATTGCACATCTTAGATTTCATAAAGGAGTCAAGGAGGATCATAAAAGAAAATATAACAGAACAACTAAATGATTTTTATTGCGTAATTTCAAAGAGCTGAAGTAAAGTAATATTGACAGTGGGTAGTTGAATTATGTAATATAATGTACAGTCTGGTTTCATATCCACAGAGAAACTCACAATACATAAATGCTTGGTATATTTATGCAGAGTTTCATTTTGCTGAAGTCTATTATAACAATGCTGTTGATTGGATTACTTGTGTTAATAGTGTTAATAGTGTAGATGTTTATTTATTTTCTTAGTTTAAATGTAAGCTATTGTTAAAAATGTGCATTCGATTTATTGTTAAATTTCTATTACATTATTACGTATATGTTGTTATAAATGCAAAGACAACATCTGTGATCGACACCTGAAATAAAACTATTAATTTCTTTAACCCCCTCAGACCTGAATTATGTTTCAAGTTTCTGAAAAATATAAAAGTACATTTCCCCAGCTCATGAGGCTTCTATAAATGAAAACAAATGAATATATATATATATATATATATATATATATATATATATATATATATATATATATATATATATATAATTGCTTTCATTGTGAGGTTTTTTTTTTTTGTCCATTCCAATGGACATCAGGTCAAAACAGGTGTACTTGCCAAAAATGTACCAACATGAAATAAATTAATAAACATAAAATTTGTTGGTCTATACTTTAAGCTTTTTCTCAAGGTCAAAAAAATTCCAGCAGTACCATTTCAACTATAATTTTGAGGTTTTTGTTTTACAGATTGCACATTGTTTGTAACAAACTAAATAGGCTATCTTTGAATCAATCAATCTAAAGTCATTTTCTGTGTGCATCTTTCTTTTTTTAGAACAAAAACTTGAACATAACATTACAACTTTAATCGTGTTTTTCCTTTATATATTGCACATATATTGCATTTATTCATGACAAAACAAACCTAGGAATCAATCAATGCATTCATGTTAAAGTCATTTCCTGTGTGCATCGGACGAGTCCCCGGACACGCCCCCGTCCCACGAACCCACTATTTGTCCAATAACCCACTATTGCCTTCATGCAATAAGAGAAACTCAAAATTTCAACCCCCCCAAAAAACGACAGGGGTCCCCCTGTCGACTTTTTCGGTGCAAGAAAATAAGTTTCTCTGATCTTCTTGAAACTCTGGATTCTGATAGAGTGCACACTAGAGTGACTTCCTGAGTGCAAAAATGGAGGCTTAAGACCCTTCCAGAGCGGAGATATTTATAATGGCAAATGCTACGTGGGATTTCAATATCTGAGCTCTGGAAGGTCTAGCCTCCATTTTCGCACTGAGGTCTAAGTCCCATGGCCCTCTATCAGAATCCAGAGTTTCAAGAAGATCAGAGCAACTCAAAATTTCGACCCGGAAAAAAAAACGACAGTGGCAGCCCTTTCGTTGTTTTTTTTTTGTGTGAAAAAAAAAAGTTTCTCCAATCTTCTTGAAACTCTGGATTCTGATAGAGGGCCATGAGACTTAGACCTGAGTGCAAAAATACATACTGTATGTGACCCGCTCTGGCGAAATGAGTCGGAAGTCGCAACGTTCCATTTTAAGATATGGCCCGATTATGTGGAAAAACATTGAAATAACCAAATTTTTTTTTTTTGCTAATTTCAAAGAACAGACATTCAAAAACAATCTCCCGAAGTTTCGTAGTCCAAATAATTGAGTAAAGGTATTTAAATGACGATTAAAGTTGTCAAAGCTTTAAATTCGCGGAAATAAACATTGCTCTTCTCAACTCCCCTCACATTTCCCGGGTATCCGCTGAAACGTTGAACTCAAAGCGTTGAACTCACTGGAGGCTTATAACCTAAGCTGTGTGAGTATATCTTCAAGAAGAATACATCTAAAAGGCTGTAACGATCGCGACACTCAGATCCACGAACCTGTCGCGGTGTGAGAAGACAGAATCACGACACGTCCCTTCATCTCCCGCCGTCATCCTTCAAGTCCAGACCCGATTCTACCACATCTTTAATTTACTATTATTTGAAGAGTTCAAATTATAAAATACGTAGACCTACAACAAAACTAGTCAAATTATTACTAAATTGTTTAAAAGTGGGCAATTTCCGCGTTATGGAGGAGATCCATAATTCCCAGATAATGAAATATTTTAATAAACAGGCCTATTTGAATTAGCTACACTGCACAAACCAAAAGTAGTAATCCTACCCACCGGATGAAGAAGGGTAGGCCTAGACTCTCCCCAGAACATAAAATCTTCATTTTATTTTATTTTCCGTGTTTGCATTTATGATACCAACGTGACCGTTCTCTGGAAGCAGCACTATAACTTTCACAGCTTAATCAGAAAGCAAGCACAAAGCCTTTCTTTAAAGTGAATTTCATTTTGAAATAATTTAATCTTAATTTAAATCATGTGTCATCAACCAATTACCAGGATTTAATAATAAGAAATAAATATTGCAGACAATGGATAGGCTAGACCTAATCACTAGGCGGCGGCACGTGAACTGATCGTCTCATGAAACGAAAGTCAGCGTATAAAGTCACATTAATTTATATAGCCTAGCGCTTTTAACAATACAGATTGTATCAAAGCAGCTTCACAGTGATAACATGAAAGTAGCACAACACAGATCAACAACATTGCTAAACACTAAATAACCCCATAAAGGTATTCTTGCCTACTATAGTATTCTACTTGTATTCTACTAGGCATATATATATATATATATATATATATATATATATATATATATATATATATATATATATATATATATATATATATATATATATATATATATATATATACTATATATATATATATATATATATATATATATATATAGCCTAGCCTATTTTTCAGATCTGTTTGGCAAGTAGAATACCTACGCTGACTCCCCCCCCCCCCCCCCCCCCATTATACTTTTATATTCAGACTAAATTTCTGAAAGCGCTTGAAGTGCGTCTTGGACTCCTGTTGGTGACGTTGCCCTTACGAAAAAGAAGTAGCCTATATTTCAAGTTCATTTTATGTAGTATACTTAATGTTCAAGTATATTTTTAAGTATACATTATGTAGTAAGTATACTAATGCCACTATGTACTAGTAGTAAACTTGTAAGTGTACTATACCGCTTGGGACTAAATTGGCCCACTTTTAGTACATAAAATTATATGTTTAAGTGTACTATAAGTGTAACAGTAAGTGCACAACTAGTTCATGATTATTTATCTCATGTGTACTGCAAGTGAATTTATGGGTATACTAGTAGTTTACTTTTTTACTGTAATACTTATAAGTATACTTTGAATACTTAATTATACTTTTAAGTATTTCTGGATCAAAAGATTGAGTACAAGAAAAGGACAAATATACTTGCTTTTCTCTCAGTATAAGTCAAGTAGGCTACACTTAAGTGTAATTTGAAGTATATTTCTGAGAAGTACAGGAAAAAATAAACTGAAAGTATACTTTCTTATTTTTAGTTTAAAAGAAGTATACTAATGGCACACTTGAATAAACTTCTTTTTCGTAAGGGTGATAGAGATCTGCTACAGGCATAATTCTCGTATGCATGAGACCAAGACAATCTTCTGTTCGTGAACAGTTGTATGTATTCATTAATCTGACTTTGCATCCATGCATTTAATTGCCATTTGCTCGTGTGACTGTAATATATATCCCAGTAGTATTTTAAATGATATAGTTGATTCTATAAACAACTATATAAGAGATCATTTTTGTCTGAAAAAAACAACAACCTGAGTCTGCATATGCGCATAACCGGTAGCAAATCTCGATGGGTAGCATGAATTGTCAGAACACCTGTTGTGTCGAGTAGTATGAAGCTGCAGACTCGGAGACCTGCATCTACAGTCCCCCTGCACCCAGAGTCCCTCATTCTCAGACCCCTCGTTTATCGAGACAGCGCCTCCTATCAAATTGTATCGGATAAACATGTGAAGAACATGTGAAGAACTTAAGCCAAAACATGAGTAGGCTATCTTCAATTTTATTTAGCGAATCGTAGCCTACTCGTTTGATTTATTTTTTAATAAAACTAATTTAGCTCATCGATACAACATATTTAGTCCATTTAATATTTGTAAAGATAGTTTGTAACAAGATTTGAGCCGTTAATGTATGTTTTTTCGCCCTCTTCCCCCTGAAAATATTTAGACAGCTTATTAGCCTTTAACCTTGGACTTTTTGTAGAAATGTCATATGCTGCAGTTTTTTTCACTGCCCATTCTGTGCCCCCATATATTTCAAACCCACAAAGTTGTCCAAAGATCAAAAACATCTCAAGGGACACTTCAACAGAGCAGTGCAACATGGTAACTATTTGCAAACATCTTTTTCTTTTTTTTCTTTTCTTTTTGAAACATCATAAGACATGTCGGTCATGTTGTAAGCTATCCAGGGTAGCCTACACCATACATCGATGGAGTTGCCCCTGCCGAATCCAGCAACATATCATTTTATGATTATGCAAAGCGACTAGTTATAAATGAGTTTTTTAATGCAATTGAAGACAAAAAGTAAAGTCACGAACACTGTTTTTTCTTCCTTTGTTCTTTACAGCAAGATGATGTTTAGGTGATCAAATAAAGTAGGAATTGTTTATTATTGGTGTTTTGTCTATTCTGATTTGTTTTGCTTCACATTCAAAATATCAAAAAAATAGATAGGCTATTGTAATGTTAGCATGGAAATATTAATTAGACCATTATAGGTTGAACTGAAAGAAAAATTGGAATTTGAATTTAAAAAAAAATTGTAGCAATATAATACTATCACATACTATTTTTCAGAAGATAGTTCAATCTGTAATTGTATCCCTTTCATCAGTAAAAATGAGTTTTTTTGGCACCTGCATTAAGCAGGGAACGCAAATATTTATTGGATAATTTATTTGGAGACCGTAATATTGCATCCTATTGTTTTTAATTGTATTTGGATATTCGTGCGCTGTACTCTGTGTGCGGGTGTTATTCAGTCTTTTGAACAGCAGGAGGCGCTGTGTTCGAAAAACGAGGGGTCTGAGAATGCGGGACTCTCGGTGGGGGACTGTAGATGCAAGCTCCGAGTCTGCAGCTTCATAATATTGGTTGTGTCTGACCGCACACTCACGGATCAGAAATCCAAAATGGCGGCCACGTGCAACTATAGCGCCACTGATGCAGATGCAGGTCTTTTTTGCAGGTAAGATTACTTGTGTCTATTATAAGTCAAAGGGGTCCACGAACAGTTATGTTTAGTATTTAGGATTTGTGTTAAGTAACGTAAGTTTTGAGCACGAAATTGTTATCACCCGTGGATAGAGCGTGATCAACGCGGCAATGAAACTTCGTATGTGAAACAATAATTGGTATTATGCAATGGAGATGGAAAGACAGCACAGTACTGTTATTTAGAGGCTGTGTGATATTGATGGGTAAAATAATAGTTTAAGTGACGCGAGTTCAGTAACACACGTGGAGTTCGCGGGTGTCCGCCATTTTGCGCAAGCTGCATGCAGCGGGGACGTTAGAGGGCAACTCCACCCATTTTCATTAATCTTTCCATTGTTAGAAAACCAGTTATACTGAAGAGTGACAATTGGAGGACTTATGTGCAAATTGCTCTTTGCTTTTGAGAATAACATCAACTTGCTCTTATTTGCATTAAAGTAAGATCCAGTTGTAGAATGTTTTGAACCTTGTTAAAAGCGTTTTGTAATGCAGAGACACTGGCACTAAGAGTTTTTGCAAGGCTATAACCATATCATCAGCATAAAAATGGTAATTTGTGTCCACAAGATCCTGACCAACATTGTTCACATAGATAGTAAATAGAAGTGGCCCCAAAACAGAGCCGGGCACTCCTTTAGATAAGGAAAGAATATTAGGCCCCGTCCACACTACTGCGTTTTCGTTTAAAAACGGAGACCTTTTGCTACGTTTGCACCTCCAGTCCACCTAAAACGGAGAAGTTTAGAAACGCTGCAGCTGCGTTTTGAATCTCCGGAGGGCGTTTTAGTGTGGACGAGACAAAACGGAGAACTTCAGAAACGCAGAGGCTGACGCTTGGCTCTATGATTGGGTGTTATCAGTCATGACGTATCCTTCCCTGATTCCTCATTCACTGTTTACACTGGCACGTGCATGCCCAGTGTTGGTGAATGGTCACGTGATCCGCGTTTTCAGTAGTTTTAATGTTGACGGAGATCGTTTCTAATACGCAGATAAAACGCTGGTGTGATGTTATTAATTCTGAGGCGAATTCAATGGATTTATTCACTGGATCTGCTAGTAACAGTGTCGCGTGATGGAGATCGGCCAGCAACTGGCAAGTTCGGGGCTTTATTAGCCTACTGTCGGTGGTTCGGGGGGCTCCACTATGCGCTGCTCTGTCTATTATTGGTCCAACCTAATAAAAACGCCAACGGTCTGTGAAGCATAGCCTATATGAGTTGCGTATTTTAGTTCCACTTTCATTTTGTTTGTATTCGCTGCTAGGTAACGTGTCGATAGATCGCTTATTGTTCAGACGCACATCAGGTTGTGATATTTGTCTCCGTCTCCTTCCCACAGACGTTTAATCGCGCTATTCTTGTCACGGATTCATTGATTCCTTCCACGCTTACCATGCGTTTAACGTGTGGCAAATTTACCGGTCGCACATGTGCGACTGGATGTAAAATTCAGTTGCACGCTCTCAAATTTTGGTCGCACTATTTGGTCTATTTGGTCGCAGGCTGGAGCCCTGTAAATGCTATGTGGGATCTCAATATCTCAGCTCTGGAAGGGTCTAGAGCCTCCATTTTTGCATTCAGGTCTAAGTCCAATGGCCCTCTATCAGAATCCAGAGTTTCAAGAAGATTGGAGAAACTTATTTTTTGCACCAAAAAAAAAAAAAACGACAGGGGTACCACTGTCGTTTTTTTTTTTTTTTGTCGAAATTTTGAGTTTCTCTGATCTTCTTTAAACTCTGGATTCTGATAGAGGGCCATGAGACTTAGACCTGAGTGCAAAAATGGAGGCTCTAGACCCTTCCAGAGCTGAGATATTGAGAGTTTTATAATGGCATAAATGCTATGGGATCTCAATAGCTCAGCTCTGGAAGGGTCTAGAGCCTCCATTTTTGCACTCAGGTCTAAGTCCCATGGCCCTCTATCAGAATCCAGAGTTTTGAGAAGATCAGAGCAACTTACTCTTTCGCACCAAAAAAAAAAAAAACACAGGGGTACCACTGTTGTTTTTTTTTGGGTCGAAATTTTGAGTTCTGATATAGGCAAGGTCTGCTCTCTCCCACGCACGTTTACCGCTTTACCGTTAACCGTTTTATACCTCGACAGTTTATTTGCCAGGAGTTATTGTTCGGCTTAAGCAAAATGTGGGTTTCTATTATACTCCAGCGGCAAAGCACAGCTAAAGCCTTTAATATCCATTTATGAAGATATTCATTTAATATTCAGCGAAATTCATGAGGTAGAAAATGTTATTATAGAGCCCATGAAAGCCAAAATGAGCCAATTGAGAAAGAAAGTTTGCATATGCCTTCTGTGAGCACCGTCTCTCCAACCAAATGCCAAAAGTATTTTTTTCCAAAAGGAAGTCCACTGTTTTCATGACCATTGTCTTTTCACACAAAATGACTTGATTATCAGAAAACCTGATTAGCAAAGCCCAACTCATGCCATAGGTTGCAGTGTAGGGCTGCATTTTCATACCTGTAGGTCATTTTCTTTGTTCTGAAGCACGGATTTAATTTTTTACTCGTTCGGTTTGCTTTCACAAGGCAACATTTCAAAGCGTACCAAAATGTGTTTATGCAAGCCATGTGTATAAAACGATCCTCTTATTGGTCAGAGTTCAACCAAAGAGTATAGAAGAACAAGAAGCAAAACTCTGATGCTTTTTTGGTAAAAGCCACTAGGTGGCGCTTCAGGAGCGCGGCCGCCATTTTGGGGTGAAAATTCCAACTGGAGTTACTGGACAACAGCATAGATATCAGTTTTTTGAGGTTGTTTTTTCTTCTAATTTTTCCCAAGCGGCAAAATTCTAATCTGAAAAATGAAGCCTACACGGAAGTGGGAAAAACTGCAATACATCAAAAATCCGCTAGAGGCCGGTCCCAAAAGGGGGTAAATATCCATAGACCTCACATTAAAATGTCCGTTTTCACAGCATCAATTCATATGTTTACAGTTTGACTTTTATTGTATTTTTCGATAGGTTCCGAGAGCCTGACAACTGTGAGGTGAGTGAATTTTTTCTAACTCGTTAGTTTAGATCGTATTTAGATATAAAATGTATGAAAAATAAGGGCGGTTAACTTTGATTGACAGCTGATAACGGGCTGCGCCTAGTGGAATTGGACGTCTTGGCCATGATCTGACACGACGCATCTCTGTATCCTCACCTCTGTATCCTTTCTGAAACATTTGTATTTCTGAACATTTGTATTTTGTATTTCTCAAGATTTTCTAATATGGCTCCGCCCATACCCCCCATAAACAGCCTCAAACCTGTTCTTCAGAAAGTCTATGAGTGACGTCACAGACGCTTTGTCCATATATTTTACAGTCTATGGTATTTCCATTGTATGGAACTTTACACATTTACTACTTATATTAGTTACCAACTCCATTAGGCCTGAAATATATTTTGTACGTTTTAATCCCCTGGATCATGCTACAAACATGATGATCATTGATGCGCTGTGTCCGTTATCCTATAACTTTAATTGCCACTTTGAACAGTGGCTGTGTTTTTTTTGTTTACATAGTTTTGTTTTAACGGTCATTAATATAAGATAATACTGCAAAATACTTGTGTTGCAATGGAGCGTTCACTTCTTGTCAATATACGTTCTTTGGTTCAACCGTTTTCATTCCTCAAGATAGACAGAGACAATCGCTCCGCTGGCTTTGTTTACAACTGTCAGGATACATGCAAACACTTATTCGAATGTAGCCTTGATTCCTGCTCTGACTGATAAATTAAATATTAAAAAATATATTACATTTATGAAGCAAGTTAGGCTTCGTCAAGACAGCATTCTTGCAACACGGAATCCTGCACACGTTTCTCTTATGAACTGTCTGAGATTCATTCTTTGGTAACACTTTACTTGAAGGGGTATGCATAAGACTAACATGGCGTATGTTATGAATATGAAGGAAGGTTTATGCATGTTTGTGACAACTGTCATTAAGTGTCTTTTGCTCAGTTATGAAAGTTTTAATGCAAATATGACATTGTTTGAGATGTCTTTGTTATGACACCTTGACATTTACCAAGCAGGGATGGAAATCAACTCTTTTGTCCACCGGCGGCCACTGTGGATTTCTAAATCGACCAGCCACTCAACGTTTTTACTAGCCACTTTCTTGTTTTTAACCGACAATGTGTAACTGGTAACACTTTACAATAAGGTTCATTAGTTAATGTATTTACTAACATGCACTAACCATGAGCAATACATTTGTTACTGCATTTGTTCATCTTTGTTAATGTTAGTTCATGAAAACACAGCTGTTCATTGTTTGTTCATGTTAGTTCACGGTGCATTAACTAATGTTAACAAGATTTTAATCAAGTATTAGTAAATGTTGAAAATAACATTAACAAAGATTAACAAATGCTGTATATGTGCTATTCATTATTAGTTCATATTAACTAATGTAGTTAACTAATGTTAACTAACGAAACTTATTGTAAAGTGTTACCGTGTAACTGCATGTGAAAGTTAATGTGTATCTACATGTTAGTTAATGTGTAACTGCATGTGAGAGTTAATGTGTAACTGCATGTGAGAGTTAATGTGTAACTGCATGTGAGCGTTAATGTGTAACTGCATGTGTGAGTTAATGTGTAACTGCATGTGAAAGTTAATGAGTAACTGCATGTGAAAGTTAATGTGTAACTGCATGCGAAAGTTATTTAGTAACTGCTGTGAAAGTTGATGTGTAACTGCAGTGAAAGTCTATGTGTAACTACAGGTGAAAGTCGATGAGTAAAGTGCATGTTACTGTTAATGAGTATCTGCAGATGAAGTTTATGAGTAGCTGCAAGTGGAAGTTAATGTGTAACTGCTGGTGAAAGCTATTGAGTAACTGCTTGCGAAAGTCATATGTGTAACTGCGTGTGATAATTAATGTGTAACTGCAGGTGAAAGTACGAGTAACTTGAGGTGAAAGTATGAGTAACTTGCAAGCGAAGTTAACGTGTAACTGCAGTGAAATGGTGAGTAGCTGTACGTGAAGTTAATGAGTAACTTGCAAGCGAAGTTAATGAGTAGCTGCATGCGAAAGGCAACGAGTAACTGCAGTGAAAGTTAATGTGTAACTGCATGCGAAAGCTAATGTGTAACTGCAGTGAAAATCGATAGGTAACTGCATCGGAAAATGTCCAGTAGCTGCATGCGAAAGGTAACGAGTAGCTGCATGTGAAAGATATGAGTACTTGCATGTGAAAGACGAGTAGCAAGCATGTGAAAGATAATGAGTAACTGCAAGCGAAGTTAACCGGTAACTGCATGTGAAAGTCTATGTGTAACTGCATGAGAAAGTTGATGTGGAACTGCATCTGAAAGTTGATGAGTAATTTGTAAGCGAAGTTTATGAGTAGCTGCATGTGAAATGATAAGTAACTGCACGTGAAGTTAATGAGTAACTTGCAAGCGAAGTTAATGAGTAACGGCATGCGAAAGGCGACGAGTAACTGCTTGTGAAAGTTGATGTGTAACTGCATGTGAAAGCTAATGTGTAACTGCTGGTGAAAATCGATAGGTAACTGCGTGAGAAAGTTGTTGAGTAATTGCAAGCGAAAGTTAACGAGTAGCTTCATGTGAAAGTTAACGAGTACCTGCCTGTGAAAAATGATGAGTACCTGCATGTGAAATGACGAGTAACAGCATGCGAACGATAATGAGTAACTGTATGTGAAAGTTAATGTGTAACTGCATGTGAAAGTTAATGAGTAACTTTATGTGAAAGTTAATACTGGTTGGTTGGTTTGTGTAACTATGTGAAAGTTAATACTGATAGGTTGGTTTATGTGTAACTATGTGAAAGTTAATACTGATAGGTAGGTAGGTTAATGTGTAACTGTATGTGAAAGTAGGCCAAAAAATCATATCTCGATATTTTTTGGTCAAATGGCGATATACGATATATATCTCGGTACTTTCTACGTTTTCTATTTAGATAAAGAAAATCTTTATATTGAAAAAATATATATATATATATATATATATATATATATATATATATATATATATATATATATATTCACATTCGGCCCAATGAAATCCTACAAACAATGTTGATATTGAGAGATATGGAAACAAATATAATATAGGCTATGCAATATATTATGTGCAAAAAGCTTTTTTTTTTTATATTGACTAAAAGCTAAACTAAAAATGAAAATAAAAACAAAAACAAAAGCACAAACTAATTATATTAGCCTGCATTTGATTACCCCATTATAATCACTTTCACTTTCATTAAAAATATATACTTGTAGGTTTAAAATTCCACATATGGCACATTTATTTACTCCAACAACAAATATTTTAGCAATATGTTTATTTTAGTCAGAATTATTGCGTACTACGTAGTACTATTCACGCGCATGCGCGCGCCGGCGCTCGTTCAAGGAAGCATGAATTTTAGCGGAGATTCACTTGCAGAAGCTCGTCCTCTTCTGACATGGACATATTTGTTGTGAAATGGACATATTTGCTTTACTTTCTAACATTTACAGATGGAGAATATACATGTGAAATGTAAGTTGAGCACTGAGGAAAGCACCACATCTAACGCATTAAACAGCGCAAGTATATCTGTCAGTCAGCAACAGTGTCTGTCAGAGCATTTGACCGGGCGGCAAGCTGCCTTAAACTTGTTAACTATATCAAAGTGATTTTGACGCAATTAATATAAGCTTGTGTCATGTTTAGGACAAATTGTACTACGTAGCCTAGCTACTTTCACTGCAGCAGCTCACACTGCAAACTCCGCTATTTTTCAGATGTGCTCATATCAAACTACTGTATCGATATAAACGGTATTGCCTCATTCCATATCGTTTCAAAAAATATAACGATACATCGTACATACTCGATATATCGCCCAGCCCTATGTGAAAGTTAATACTGGTAGGTTGGTTAATGTGTAACCGCATGTGAAAGTTAATACTGGTAGGTTGGTTAATGTGTAACTGCATGTGAAAGTTAATACTGGTAGGTTGGTTAATGTGTAACTGCATGTGAAAGTTAATACTGGTAGGTTGGTTAATGTGTATCTGCATGTGAAAGTTAATACTGGTAGGTAGGTAGGTTAATGTGTAACTGTATGTGAAAGTTAATACTGGTAGGTTGGTTAATGTGTAACCGCATGTGAAAGTTAATACTGGTAGGTAGGTAGGTTAATGTGTAACTGCATGTGAAAGTAGGTTAATGTGTAACTGCATGTGAAAGTTAATACTGGTAGGTTGGTTAATGTGTATCTGCATGTGAAAGTTAATACTGGTAGGTAGGTAGGTTAATGTGTAACTGCATGTGAACCTATACTGGTAGGTAGGTTAATGTGTAACTGTATGTGAAAGTTAATACTGGTAGGTAGGTTAATGTGTAACTGCATGTGAAAGTTAATACTGGTAGGTAGGTTGGTTAATGTGTAACTGTATGTGAAAGTTAATACTGGTAGGTAGGTAAATGTGTAACTATGTGAAAGTTAATACTGGTAGGTAGGTTAATGTGTAACTGCATGTGAAAGTTAATACTGGTAGGTAGGTTAATGTGTAACTGCATGTGAAAGTTAATACTGGTAGGTAGGTAGGTTAATGTGTAACTGCATGTGAAAGTTAATACTGGTAGGTAGGTAGGTAGGTTAATGTGTAACTATGTGAAAGTTAATACTGGTAGGTAGGTTAATGTGTAACTGCATGTGAAAGTTAATACTGGTAGGTAGGTTAATGTGTAACTGTATGTGAAAGTTAATACTGGTAGGTAGGTAGGTTAATGTGTAACTGCATGTGAAAGTTAATACTGGTAGGTAGGTGGGTTAATGTGTAACTGCATGTGAAAGTTAATACTGGTAGGTTGGTTAATGTGTAACTGTATGTGAAAGTTAATACTGGTAGGTTGGTTAATGTGTAACTGGATGTGAAAGTTAATACTTGTTGGGAGGTAGGTTAATGTGTAACTGTATGTGAAAGTTAATACTGGTAGGTAGGTAGGTAGGTTAATGTGTAACTGCATGTGAAAGTTAATACTGGTAGGTTGGTTTATGTGTAAGTATGTGAAAGTTAATACTGGTTGCTAGGTATGTTTGTTAATGTGTAATGTGGGATCACATTATAAAATAAATGTTTTTCTCCAAAACACGTTGGCCACAATTACTCATACCCTTTTATTAAATACCTTTTTGCAATATCTTTTTGCAGAGATAACTGCTCTGAGTTTTCTGCTATAATGCCTGATGTGTTTGGACAACACCTGACCTGAGATCAGAGACCATTCCTCCATACAGACTCTCCACATCCTTCAGATTCCCAGATCCATGTTTGTGCTTCTCTTCAGTTCGGACCACTCATTTTCTATAGGGTTCTGGGACGGTCATGGCAGAAGCTTCATTTTGTGCTCCCTAACAAATTTTTGTGTTGATTTTGATGTTTGTCTTGGATCGTTGTCCAGATGGCAGATCCAACCATGGCCCATAATAAGATTTCTAGCAGAAGGTGTCAGGTTTTGATTTTTTATCTGTTGATATTTAATAGAATCCACAAAGCCATGTATCTGAATAAGAAGTCCAGGACCTCCTGCAGAAAAATAGGTCCCCAACATTAAAGATCCAATGGTTTATTAAATTGTACACATGGGGTACTTTTTATCCTCATGTCCACCAAACTATCTAGTGTGCTTACTGCCAAAAAGCTCTTTTTTTAGTCTCATCTGACCACAGAACCCTGTGCCGTTTGAAGATCCAGTCGTGTCTGACACCTGAATATGCTGGAGTTTGTTTTTGGAGGAGTGAGGAGGATCTTTCTTGAAACCCTCTCAAACAACATGTGGGGTTGTAGGGGTTGTTTGATAATTTTTTTTATTTAATACTGGTAGGTAGGTAGGTTAATATGTAACTGCATGTGAAAGTTAATACTGGTAGGTAGGTAAGGCAAGTTTATTTATATGGCATATTTCATACACAATGGCAATTCAAAGTGCTTTACATAGAAAAAAATAAATAATCAAAAGTAATCAGAATAATTAGAACAGTTTAGAATAAAACATAAAAAATAAAAATAATTATAAAAATAAAATACAGTAAATAATTAAAACAATTTAGAATCAAAAATAAAACGTAGTACGCAGTAACAGTCGGACGAACAGTGGCAAAATGCACAGCTAAACAGATGTGTTTTGAGCCTGGATTTAAATGTGACTACTGTAAGAGCTCACCTGATCTCTTCTGGAAGCTGGTTCCAGTAGCGGCTGTTGGCATAATAGCTAAAAGCAGACTCTCCATGCTTAGAGTGAACCCTTGGTGTTTCTAGCTGATGTGAGTGATCTAGGTAGGTAGGTTTGAATAAGCATCAAAAAATGATTTGTGCACTATCAACATTTCCATTAGTTTTTTTTAAGTGCCTACTAGGCTGGTTTTATTTTGCAGCTCTCCCAAAACAGGTTTACATTAACCCAATGTCAAAAGCACTATTTTACTCATGCTGCACATCACTTCATTTCTAAAAGCAGACTGATCTCATGAAGTAGCGTGTGTATGACACGCCAATTCGTATTTCCATTTTTTGGCGTGCTATCAGTAAGGTTTAATGCCCGACGAGGTGTCCACTGTCAGGTTTTAATGGACGACGGCGAGGCGTGAACCGGCCGACGTGCAGCGGAGGACGAAGTCCATTAAAACCTGACAATGGACACCTCGGAGGGCATTAACCCGCTTATAGGTCACTTGCCAAATAAAACATTTTTAAAACATTAGTTTATATTTTAATTAGGCTAAATCTAGTTTTTACAAATAATAACTTGCCTGACGGTTTATTTAGCAACCGGAGATATTTATAGTCCACTCAGCTTGTAGAACCCTTCAGGTTCAAAAATGCATTTTTTTTTTTTTCACGAAACACAGGTAGGCATAGTTATTTTTTTATTACACATAAAACAATTAATCAAACAAAAATCAGAAAAACACAAAAAAAACAAACAAACAATTAGTTCTGAGCACCAGCGATTTGCGCTTATATGCAATAAATTAATCAGATCAAAGAGAGGGTCATTTGCCTAGCTACATTCTAGCTTTTTTATTTACAATTAATTTCAACGTTTCCATTTATAGTGCAATTTGAAAAAGTCGGCCAGTCAGAAGGATCCACAAAAGCTGGGTAACGTTACTGCTGCCCATGATGGGCACTTGATGCAGACAGTACGTTGCTCCAGCTTCGTCTCTCACGGACAGACGGAGCCGCCCGCAGACTGCTCTCGCATCGATGGCCTGTCACCGACATTATTTGACGGCTCTCCAGTCCAGCATCGGAGAGTCGACCTACAGCATACCAGTCGTCAAAGTTGCCATATTCTCCATAAATGTTAAAAGAAATAACGAAGTCGCTCATTGTTGTATTAGGCTATAGAATCTAACGTTAGATGTTTGTTTTGATAGAGCGTTTGACTGCCTGTTGCTATGGTTACTCACAGCTGTTGTGGGCAGCGCATTTATTTATTCATTTCGAATAGTAAACAGGCAGTTTCACCAGAACTACTTTACTAGGTGTCCTCTATCACTTTTTAACGGACACCCTGCAGCCAATCAGAATCGAGTATTCACCCAGACCTGTAGCGGAGATAGCGTGGGTGCTTGGGTGCGGCCGCCCCAGGGCCCCGTGCCAATTAGGGGGCCCTCAAACGCCGCCGATCTTGCAGGAAAGGGGCCCAGGACGTGGCGTAGCAAGTCAGTCCCGGGCCCATATGGTAGGGCCGAGTGTCACCAATCGAAATCGCGATTGGTGACAAGATCCACAAATCTGCAGATTCGCGAGACACCCCTTCCAACGCAGCGTTATACTCCGTCCAGATCCAATGCACATCTTTAAATTAGGCCTTCTATTAGTATTATTTGAGGTTAACATTATAAAATATATAAGTATAAAATACGTAGACACACCACAAAACTAGTTGAGGATAAATTATTTAAAATTGGGGAATTCCAGCGTTATGGACGTGGCATTTGCAGTCAAAACTTGAAATATAAATTCTCAGAAAAAGCATTAATACCAATATATTGAAACAATTGTTTAGGCTATCCATGCTACTCCCTCAAAGGATTCCAGACATTAGAAAAATATCAGTCTGCGTTTTCATATTTAATATTAAGGAAATAGACATGCATTCATGCGTGACAAAAAAATCTTTAAGGAGGCAAAATAAATATTTTTTGTAATTCAATTACACTGCACAAATAAAATGAGGAAGGGTTATGGCTCTCCACAGAATATAAAATATTCATTTTATTTTATTTTTCGTGTTCGAATTTATGAGGATAAAACAATGTTACAGACGTGACAGTTCTCCGTTATTCAGATGGGCGCTCTGAAGCGACGGATTTAAAACTTCCACAGACCTCAAACAGAAAAGCAAAGCCTTTATTTAAAGTAAATTTCGTTTTTCTTTCAATTTTAACTTGATTTTAATCAATGTTTCATCAACCAATTGCCTGGATTTAATACATAAGAAGTAAAAGCAAACAAGATAATCACGACACGCAGGCGCCGGTGCGGAGCGCGTCTCATAGCCTAAACTCAGCGTAGGCTATAAGTAGCCTATCCTACTCCACAGACCTTAAACGGTTCCTGAAATATCAACTTGTAAACAGAACAATTCAAAACAAAACTAAACCAAAAAGATTTCTCTCTGCTAGAAATGAAATGTGCATTTCTCTCTGGCTCATCCTACTGCAAAGATAGCGAGTCAGCATCGTCAACTTCATCATTATTAACAAACAATTAAATTTCTCCTTGCTATATTTGACATATTTATAATCATTGTTTTTGCCGGTTCTTTGTGACAGCTATACAGGGGCGCAACTACACAGTTTCAGAGGGGTATGCAGCAACAATTTTAGCGCCCTCCCAAAAAAAGGAAAAATAAATGTAATGTAAGTGTGCCGTGTAATAAGTGAGTAGGAACAAATGAGAGCTAACAGATAATATAAGTGCAACATTGTTGTTTATTAAGACAATTAAACTATAGCTACTCCACTTTGATGAACCCCCCTAAGAAAACTATATAAGCTCCATTGGAACAGCAATACCAGTGTTTCTCACAGGATTTTAGGTAAAACTGTGGTAGGTGGACCTCTGTTTCTGTAGGGGGGTTCGGGGGTATGCTCCCCCGTAAGAAAATTTTGTGTTCTGTAATGTTAAATTCAGCAGTCTGGTGCACTTTGAGAGTTCAAAATTAAAAGCTCCAACCCATATTCAGGGTGCAAATTAAACAAAGAAAAATTTGAACCTCTTTTAGTTAGTGTCTTTCTACATTACACTACTACATAATAATAGTTATAATATGAATCCCATATAGTAATAGCCATAAAGGCTATTGTAAAACAAACGCACTGAAAAATAAAGGAAACTTTCATAATTAGTTTTGCACTAATTTCTATACTTGAAAGATATAAGCGCATAATGACGTTTCATGGGCCAGTGTGTCAGGAAAAAAAACTAAAGCTGACTTTTTTTGACCAATGCATTACACCAGCACAGCGCCGCCAATTAAGCATAAAAAACAAAACAAACAACAAACAAATGGGCCGCCGATGTATGAGTTTTGTGGGCTGTTAAGACAAATAAATAAAAAAAGGATGAGATGTATCGGCTGAAAAAGCACGTCGGCCCAGCGGGAATCTCCCGGTAGTCCCGATGGCCACCGAGATATAAGATAGCCTACATGCCTGTATATCACATTTTAAATCCTACCTGCTTTCAGCAATGCATGCAGTTATTTAGCTGCTGTCGCATCAATTGACATGCCATCTCCTTTTCTCTATTTCTTTTTCTATTTTTAGCCCCACAGCATTTTGTTTTATCCATTTTTTTCGATGACAACTCACTACTCTTACTCTCGTGGCACGGATGTACTAATACAAATAAATAAAACATATCCGGTTACCTGCTAGCAGAGCATTCATTTGTTAAATAAGAGGCGATATAGCACGCTGAAATGTGTTTTTTTTTTTTTTTTTAAATCAAGTGATCAAAGAGCTCGTTGACTCGATCTGTGGATCTGTGGTGCTGATAAAGTGTTCTCTTATGTCTCGCGTTGCCACAAGAAACATCTTCACACAGACGCGCGCTTGATCTGTTGCGGAGAAATCTCTATTCGAACCGGTGAAATCTCAAATTAAAATGCACTCAAACATGTCCCTGCCTTTTTCAACCACTGATAAACATAATCGGTTTTAATGAGGGGAAAAATAACTACGCGAATGTGGGTTTAGAACCCATAAGCTTCCGCGCGGCAGTCTAAAGTTCTGCCACTGGACCATTACAGCACTTACGATAAAACTATATGGATTAGATATATCTATTTCTTGACGTGCAAATTCTTGGCACCAACACATATTATCTCCAATTAAACAACACAATGTACTATTTAAATAGATTGCTGGAAATTTGGTATTGTTTAGCCTACATCTGATTAATGATTTTGCATGTATTAGAAACTGTGGTAGGAGGGGCATCAATGAGCGCTAGGGGGGGCACGGCCCTCGAATGCCCCACCATAGCGCCGACCGTGGAGATATCGCTGTCTGTGGTGCTGAAACATTTTTACTTGACTGGCAAACTGTTTTCTTGGTTTGTCATACAAACTTGTAAAACAATTTGGCTTTTCTTTGTGTTTTATTTAATATATTTACTTGGCTCAACAAGTGACACATTCTTACATATGCAAAGCATTCATCAAATATTTTACGTTTTTTTAACGGTTTTAATTTTAAAATGACTTGGTAGCAGAGGGCCCCATGATGAAGCTCCGCCCCCACTGTACTGAGAGTCTAGCTCCGCCCCTGGGTACCACTGTCGTTTTTTTTTTCGGGTCGAATTTTTGAGTTTCGATATCTCAGCTCTGGAAGGGTCTAGAGCCTCCATTTTTGCACTCAGGTCTAAGTCTCGTGGCCCTCTATCAGAATCCAGAGTTTTGGGAAGATTGGAGAAACTTAATTTTTCGCCCGAAAAAAAAAATGTAAGGGGTACCACTGTCGTTTTTTTTTTCGGGCCGAATTTTTGAGTTTCGATATCTCAGCTCTGGAAGGGGCTAGAGCCTCCATTTTTGCACTCAGGTCTAAGTCTCATGGCCCTCTATCAGAATCCAGAGTTTTGGGAAGATTGGAAATACTTAATTTTTCGCCCGAAAAAAAAAAAAAACGTAAGGGGTACCACTGTCGTTTTTTTTTTCGGGCCAAAATTTTGAGTTTCGATATTTCAGCTCTGGAAGGGGCTAGAGCCTCCATTTTTGCACTCAGGTCTAAGTCTCATGGCCCTCTATCAGAATCAAGAGTTTTGGGAAGATTGGAGAAACTTAATTTATCGCCCAAAAAAAAAAAACGTAAGGGGTACCACTGTCGTTTTTTTTTTTCGGGCCGAATTTTTGAGTTTCGATATCTCAGCTCTGGAAATGGCTAGAGCCTCCATTTTTGCACTCAGGTCTCAGTCTCATGGCCCTCTATCAGAATCCAGAGTTTTGGGAAGATTGGAGAAACTTAATTTATCGCCCAAAAAAAAAAAAACGTAAGGGGTACCACTGTCGTTTTTTTTTTTCGGGCCGAATTTTTGAGTTTCGATATCTCAGCTCTGGAAGGGCTAGAGCCTCCATTTTTGCACTCAGGTCTAAGTCTCGTGGCCCTCTATCAGAATCCAGAGTTTTGGGAAGATTGGAGAAACTTAATTTTTCGCCCGAAAAAAAAAAAACGTGAGGGGTACCACTGTCGTTTTTTTTTTCGGGCCGAATTTTTGAGTTTCGATATCTCAGCTCTGGAAGGGGCTAGAGCCTCCATTTTTGCACTCAGGTCTAAGTCTCATGGCCCTCTATCAGAATCCAGAGTTTTGGGAAGATTGGAGAAACTTAATTTTTCGCACGAAAAAAAAAACGTAAGGGTACCACTGTCGTTTTTTTTTTTCGGGCCGAATTTTTGAGTTTCGATATCTCAGCTCTGGAAGGGCTAGAGCCTCCATTTTTGCACTCAGGTCTAAGTCTCATGGCCCTCTATCAGAATCCAGAGTTTTGGGAAGATTGGAAAACTTAATTTTTAGCCGGAACAAAAAAAAAAAGTAAGGGGTACCACTGTCGTTTTTTTTTTTCGGGCCAAAATTTTGAGTTTCGATATCTCAGCTCTGGAAGGGGCTAGAGCCTCCATTTTTGCACTCAGGTCTAAGTCTCATGGCCCTCTATCAGAATCCAGAGTTTTGGGAAGATTGGAGAAACTTAATTTTTCGCCTGAAAAAAAAAACGTAAGGGGTACCACTGTCGTTTTTTTTTTCGGGCCGAATTTTTGAGTTTCGATATCTCAGCTCTGGAAAGGGCTAGAGCCTCCATTTTTGCACTCAGGTCTAAGTCTCATGGCCCTCTATCAGAATCCAGAGTTTTGGGAAGATTGGAGAAACTTAATTTTTCACCAAAAAAAAAAAACGTAAGGGGTACCACTGTCGTTTTTTTTTTCGGGCCGAATTTTTGAGTTTCGATATCTCAGCTCTGGAAGGGGCTAGAGCCTCCATTTTTGCACTCAGGTCTAAGTCTCATGGCCCTCTATCAGAATTTGGGAAGATTGGAGAAACTTAATTTTTCGCCCAAAAAAAAAAACGTAAGGGGTACCACTGTCGTTTTTTTTTCGGGCCGAATTTTTGAGTTTCGATATCTCAGCTCTGGAAGGGGCTAGAGCCTCCATTTTTGCACTCAGGTCTAAGTCTCATGGCCCTCTATCAGAATCCAGAGTTTTGGGAAGATTGGAGAAACTTAATTTTTCGCCCGAAAAAAAAAAACGTAAGGGGTACCACTGTCGTTTTTTTTTCGGGCCGAATTTTTGAGTTTCGATATCTCAGCTCTGGAAGGGGCTAGAGCCTCCATTTTTGCACTCAGGTCTAAGTCTCATGGCCCTCTATCAGAATCCAGAGTTTGGGAAGATTGGAGAAACTTAATTTTTCGCCCAAAAAAAAAAACGTAAGGGGTACCACTGTCGTTTTTTTTTTCGGGCCGAATTTTTGAGTTTCGATATCTCAGCTCTGGAAGGGGCTAGAGCCTCCATTTTTGCACTCAGGTCTAAGTCTCATGGCCCTCTATCAGAATCCAGAGTTTTGGGAAGATTGGAGAAACTTAATTTTTCGCCCGAAAAAAAAAACGTAAGGGGTACCACTGTCGTTTTTTTTTCGGGCCGAATTTTTGAGTTTCGATATCTCAGCTCTGGAAGGGGCTAGAGCCTCCATTTTTGCACTCAGGTCTAAGTCTCATGGCCCTCTATCAGAATTTGGGAAGATTGGAGAAACTTAATTTTTCGCCCCCAAAAAAAACGTAAGGGGTACCACTGTCGTTTTTTTTTCGGGCCGAATTTTTGAGTTTCGATATCTCAGCTCTGGAAGGGGCTAGAGCCTCCATTTTTGCACTCAGGTCTAAGTCTCATGGCCCTCTATCAGAATTGGGAAGATTGGAGAAACTTAATTTTTCGCCCAAAAAAAAAAACGTAAGGGGTACCACTGTCGTTTTTTTTTTCGGGCCGAATTTTTGAGTTTCGATATCTCAGCTCTGGAAGGGGCTAGAGCCTCCATTTTTGCACTCAGGTCTAAGTCTCATGGCCCTCTATCAGAATTTGGGAAGATTGGAGAAACTTAATTTTTCGCCCAAAAAAAAAACGTAAGGGGTACCACTGTCGTTTTTTTTTTCGGGCCAAATTTTTGAGTTTCGATATCTCAGCTCTGGAAGGGGCTAGAGCCTCCATTTTTGCACTCAGGTCTAAGTCTCATGGCCCTCTATCAGAATCCAGAGTTTTGGGAAGATTGGAGAAACTTAATTTTTTCGCCCAAAAAAAAAAACGTAAGGGGTACCACTGTCGTTTTTTTTTTCGGGCCGAATTTTTGAGTTTCGATATCTCAGCTCTGGAAGGGGCTAGAGCCTCCATTTTTGCACTCAGGTCTAAGTCTCATGGCCCTCTATCAGAATTTGGGAAGATTGGAGAAACTTAATTTTTCGCCCAAAAAAAAAAAACGTAAGGGGTACCACTGTCGTTTTTTTTTTCGGGCCGAATTTTTGAGTTTCGATATCTCAGCTCTGGAAGGGGCTAGAGCCTCCATTTTTGCACTCAGGTCTAAGTCTCATGGCCCTCTATCAGAATTTGGGAAGATTGGAGAAACTTAATTTTTCGCCCAAAAAAAAAACGTAAGGGGTACCACTGTCGTTTTTTTTTCGGGCCGAATTTTTGAGTTTCGATATCTCAGCTCTGGAAGGGGCTAGAGCCTCCATTTTTGCACTCAGGTCTAAGTCTCATGGCCCTCTATCAGAATCCAGAGTTTTGGGAAGATTGGAGAAACTTAATTTTTTGCCCCCAAAAAAAAAACGTAAGGGGTACCACTGTCGTTTTTTTTTTTCGGGCCGAATTTTTGAGTTTCGATATCTCAGCTCTGGAAGGGGCTAGAGCCTCCATTTTTGCACTCAGGTCTAAGTCTCATGGCCCTCTATCAGAATTTGGGAAGATTGGAGAAACTTAATTTTTCGCCCAAAAAAAAAACGTAAGGGGTACCACTGTCGTTTTTTTTTTCGGCCGAATTTTTGAGTTTCGATATCTCAGCTCTGGAAGGGGCTAGAGCCTCCATTTTTGCACTCAGGTCTAAGTCTCATGGCCCTCTATCAGAATTTGGGAAGATTGGAGAAACTTAATTTTTCGCCCAAAAAAAAACGTAAGGGGTACCACTGTCGTTTTTTTTTCGGGCCGAATTTTTGAGTTTCGATATCTCAGCTCTGGAAGGGGCTAGAGCCTCCATTTTTGCACTCAGGTCTAAGTCTCATGGCCCTCTATCAGAATTTGGGAAGATTGGAGAAACTTAATTTTTCGCCCCAAAAAAAAAAACGTAAGGGGTACCACTGTCGTTTTTTTTTCGGGCCGAATTTTTGAGTTTCGATATCTCAGCTCTGGAAGGGGCTAGAGCCTCCATTTTTGCACTCAGGTCTAAGTCTCATGGCCCTCTATCAGAATTTGGGAAGATTGGAGAAACTTAATTTTTCGCCCAAAAAAAAAAACGTAAGGGGTACCACTGTCGTTTTTTTTTCGGGCCGAATTTTTGAGTTTCGATATCTCAGCTCTGGAAGGGGCTAGAGCCTCCATTTTTGCACTCAGGTCTAAGTCTCATGGCCCTCTATCAGAATTTGGGAAGATTGGAGAAACTTAATTTTTCGCCCAAAAAAAAAACGTAAGGGGTACCACTGTCGTTTTTTTTTCGGGCCGAATTTTTGAGTTTCGATATCTCAGCTCTGGAAGGGGCTAGAGCCTCCATTTTTGCACTCAGGTCTAAGTCTCATGGCCCTCTATCAGAATTTGGGAAGATTGGAGAAACTTAATTTTTCGCCCAAAAAAAAAACGTAAGGGTACCACTGTCGTTTTTTTTTTCGGGCCGAATTTTTGAGTTTCGATATCTCAGCTCTGGAAGGGGCTAGAGCCTCCATTTTTGCACTCAGGTCTAAGTCTCATGGCCCTCTATCAGAATTTGGGAAGATTGGAGAAACTTAATTTTTCGCCCAAAAAAAAAACGTAAGGGGTACCACTGTCGTTTTTTTTTCGGGCCGAATTTTTGAGTTTCGATATCTCAGCTCTGGAAGGGGCTAGAGCCTCCATTTTTGCACTCAGGTCTAAGTCTCATGGCCCTCTATCAGAATTTGGGAAGATTGGAGAAACTTAATTTTTCGCCCAAAAAAAAAACGTAAGGGGTACCACTGTCGTTTTTTTTTCGGGCCGAATTTTTGAGTTTCGATATCTCAGCTCTGGAAGGGGCTAGAGCCTCCATTTTTGCACTCAGGTCTAAGTCTCATGGCCCTCTATCAGAATCCAGATTTGGGAAGATTGGAGAAACTTAATTTTTCGCCCAAAAAAAAAACGTAAGGGGTACCACTGTCGTTTTTTTTTCGGGCCGAATTTTTGAGTTTCGATATCTCAGCTCTGGAAGGGGCTAGAGCCTCCATTTTTGCACTCAGGTCTAAGTCTCATGGCCCTCTATCAGAATTTGGAAGATTGGAGAAACTTAATTTTTCGCCCAAAAAAAAAAACGTAAGGGGTACCACTGTCGTTTTTTTTTCGGGCCGAATTTTTGAGTTTCGATATCTCAGCTCTGGAAGGGGCTAGAGCCTCCATTTTTGCACTCAGGTCTAAGTCTCATGGCCCTCTATCAGAATTTGGGAAGATTGGAGAAACTTAATTTTTCGCCCCAAAAAAAAAACGTAAGGGGTACCACTGTCGTTTTTTTTTCGGGCCGAATTTTTGAGTTTCGATATCTCAGCTCTGGAAGGGGCTAGAGCCTCCATTTTTGCACTCAGGTCTAAGTCTCATGGCCCTCTATCAGAATTTGGGAAGATTGGAGAAACTTAATTTTTCGCCCCAAAAAAAAAACGTAAGGGGTACCACTGTCGTTTTTTTTTCGGGCCGAATTTTTGAGTTTCGATATCTCAGCTCTGGAAGGGGCTAGAGCCTCCATTTTTGCACTCAGGTCTAAGTCTCATGGCCCTCTATCAGAATCCAGAGTTTTGGGAAGATTGGAGAAACTTAATTTTTCGCCCAAAAAAAAAAAAACGTAAGGGGTACCACTGTCGTTTTTTTTTCGGGCCGAATTTTTGAGTTTCGATATCTCAGCTCTGGAAGGGGCTAGAGCCTCCATTTTTGCACTCAGGTCTAAGTCTCATGGCCCTCTATCAGAATTTGGGAAGATTGGAGAAACTTAATTTTTCGCCCAAAAAAAAACGTAAGGGGTACCACTGTCGTTTTTTTTTTCGGCCGAATTTTTGAGTTTCGATATCTCAGCTCTGGAAGGGGCTAGAGCCTCCATTTTTGCACTCAGGTCTAAGTCTCATGGCCCTCTATCAGAATCCAGAGTTTTGGAAGATTGGAGAAACTTAAATTTTCGCCCAAAAAAAAAAAAAACGTAAGGGTACCACTGTCGTTTTTTTTCGGGCCGAATTTTTGAGTTTCGATATCTCAGCTCTGGAAGGGCTAGAGCCTCCATTTTTGCACTCAGGTCTAAGTCTCATGGCCCTCTATCAGAATTTGGAAGATTGGAGAAACTTAATTTTTCGCCCAAAAAAAAACGTAAGGGGTACCACTGTCGTTTTTTTTTCGGGCCGAATTTTGAGTTTCGATATCTCAGCTCTGGAAGGGGCTAGAGCCTCCATTTTTGCACTCAGGTCTAAGTCTCATGGCCCTCTATCAGAATTTGGGAAGATTGGAGAAACTTAATTTTTCGCCAAAAAAAAAACGTAAGGGGTACCACTGTCGTTTTTTTTTTCGGGCCGAATTTTTGAGTTTCGATATCTCAGCTCTGGAAGGGCTAGAGCCTCCATTTTTGCACTCAGGTCTAAGTCTCATGGCCCTCTATCAGAATTTGGGAAGATTGGAGAAACTTAATTTTTCGCCCCAAAAAAAAAAACGTAAGGGTACCACTGTCGTTTTTTTTTCGGGCCGAATTTTTGAGTTTCGATATCTCAGCTCTGGAAGGGGCTAGAGCCTCCATTTTTGCACTCAGGTCTAAGTCTCATGGCCCTCTATCAGAATCCAGAGTTTTGGAAGATTGGAGAAACTTAATTTTTCGCCCAAAAAAAAAAAACGTAAGGGGTACCACTGTCGTTTTTTTTTCGGGCCGAATTTTTGAGTTTCGATATCTCAGCTCTGGAAGGGGCTAGAGCCTCCATTTTTGCACTCAGGTCTAAGTCTCATGGCCCTCTATCAGAATTTGGGAAGATTGGAGAAACTTAATTTTTCGCCCAAAAAAAAACGTAAGGGGTACCACTGTCGTTTTTTTTTCGGGCCGAATTTTTGAGTTTCGATATCTCAGCTCTGGAAGGGGCTAGAGCCTCCATTTTTGCACTCAGGTCTAAGTCTCATGGCCCTCTATCAGAATTTGGGAAGATTGGAGAAACTTAATTTTTCGCCCCAAAAAAAAACGTAAGGGGTACCACTGTCGTTTTTTTTTTCGGGCCGAATTTTTGAGTTTCGATATCTCAGCTCTGGAAGGGGCTAGAGCCTCCATTTTTGCACTCAGGTCTAAGTCTCATGGCCCTCTATCAGAATCCAGAGTTTTGGGAAGATTGGAGAAACTTAATTTTTCGCCAAAAAAAAAAAACGTAAGGGGTACCACTGTCGTTTTTTTTTCGGGCCGAATTTTTGAGTTTCGATATCTCAGCTCTGGAAGGGGCTAGAGCCTCCATTTTTGCACTCAGGTCTAAGTCTCATGGCCCTCTATCAGAATCCAGAGTTTTTGGAAGATTGGAGAAACTTAATTTTTCGCCCCAAAAAAAAAAACGTAAGGGGTACCACTGTCGTTTTTTTTTCGGGCCGAATTTTTGAGTTTCGATATCTCAGCTCTGGAAGGGGCTAGAGCCTCCATTTTTGCACTCAGGTCTAAGTCTCATGGCCCTCTATCAGAATTTGGGAAGATTGGAGAAACTTAATTTTTCGCCCAAAAAAAAAAACGTAAGGGGTACCACTGTCGTTTTTTTTTCGGGCCGAATTTTTGAGTTTCGATATCTCAGCTCTGGAAGGGGCTAGAGCCTCCATTTTTGCACTCAGGTCTAAGTCTCATGGCCCTCTATCAGAATTTGGGAAGATTGGAGAAACTTAATTTTTCGCCAAAAAAAAAACGTAAGGGGTACCACTGTCGTTTTTTTTTTCGGGCCGAATTTTTGAGTTTCGATATCTCAGCTCTGGAAGGGGCTAGAGCCTCCATTTTTGCACTCAGGTCTAAGTCTCATGGCCCTCTATCAGAATTTGGGAAGATTGGAGAAACTTAATTTTTGCCCCCAAAAAAAAACGTAAGGGGTACCACTGTCGTTTTTTTTTCGGGCCGAATTTTTGAGTTTCGATATCTCAGCTCTGGAAGGGGCTAGAGCCTCCATTTTTGCACTCAGGTCTAAGTCTCATGGCCCTCTATCAGAATCCAGAGTTTGGGAAGATTGGAGAAACTTAATTTTTCGCCCAAAAAAAAAAACGTAAGGGGTACCACTGTCGTTTTTTTTCGGGCCGAATTTTTGAGTTTCGATATCTCAGCTCTGGAAGGGGCTAGAGCCTCCATTTTTGCACTCAGGTCTAAGTCTCATGGCCCTCTATCAGAATCCAGAGTTTTGGGAAGATTGGAGAAACTTAATTTTTCGCCCCAAAAAAAAAAACGTAAGGGGTACCACTGTCGTTTTTTTTTCGGGCCGAATTTTTGAGTTTCGATATCTCAGCTCTGGAAGGGGCTAGAGCCTCCATTTTTGCACTCAGGTCTAAGTCTCATGTCCCTCTATCAGAATCCAGAGTTTTGGGAAGATTGGACAAACTTAATTTTTCACCCAAAAAAAAAAAACGTAAGGGGTACCACTGTCGTTTTTTTTTCGGGCCGAATTTTTGAGTTTCGATATCTCAGCTCTGGAAGGGGCTAGAGCCTCCATTTTTGCACTCAGGTCTAAGTCTCGTGGCCCTCTATCAGAATTTGGGAAGATTGGAGAAACTTAATTTTTCGCCCCAAAAAAAACGTAAGGGGTACCACTGTCGGTTTTTTTTTCGGGCCGAATTTTTGAGTTTCGATATCTCAGCTCTGGAAGGGGCTAGAGCCTCCATTTTTGCACTCAGGTCTAAGTCTCATGGCCCTCTATTAGAATTTGGGAAGATTGGAGAAACTTAATTTTTCGCCCCCAAAAAAAACGTAAGGGGTACCACTGTCGTTTTTTTTTTCGGGCCGAATTTTTGAGTTTCGATATCTCAGCTCTGGAAGGGGCTAGAGCCTCCATTTTTGCACTCAGGTCTAAGTCTCATGGCCCTCTATCAGAATTTGGGAAGATTGGAGAAACTTAATTTTTTGCCCCAAAAAAAAAACGTAAGGGGTACCACTGTCGTTTTTTTTTCGGGCCGAATTTTTGAGTTTCGATATCTCAGCTCTGGAAGGGGCTAGAGCCTCCATTTCTGCACTCAGGTCTAAGTCTCATGTCCCTCTATCAGAATCTAGAGTTTTGGGAAGATTGGAGAAACTTAATTTTTCACCCAAAAAAAAAAAAACGTAAGGGGTACCACTGTCGTTTTTTTTTCGGGCCGAATTTTTGAGTTTCGATATCTCAGCTCTGGAAGGAGCTAGAGCCTCCATTTTTGCACTCAGGTCTAAGTCTCATGGCCCTCTCTCATGGCCCTTTTTTTGTCGCTTTATGACTTTAAGGTTTAACCACTGTGGTCACATGGACTATTTTAACAATGTCTTTACTACCTTTCTTGGCCTTGAAAGTTCAATAACTATGCAGTGGGGTCAGAAACCTCTCAGATTCATCAAAAAAAAAATCTTAATATGTCTCCCAAAGATGAACAAACGTGTTATGGATTTGGAATGACGCGAGCGTAAGTAATTAATGACAGAATTTTCATTTTTGGATGAACTAACCCTTTAAAAAGGTACTGCCATCTTAATAGACCATTCATGTCTTTAGTACAATGTTAATAAAAGCCAAATAATTAACAATAAAAGGTTTGATAAAAGTAACATTAGTCAACTAAACGAGTTAATGCGCTCTAACAATGAACAACAGCCTATTAATCTTAGATCATGTGAATGTTTTAAATCAAAAGTTGTATCTTTTAACATTGGTTAATGCACTGTGAACTAACTGTGAATTAACCAATATTAAATTAATGCTTTAAAAATAAATATATCAATGCTAGTGTACACTCTAGAACCTTAAAAGGTTCTATCAGTGTTACATATTTGGAACCCTTGAAAGGTTCTATACAGAACCCTTTTTTAAGAGTGACACCAGAACCTGCTGGAAAAGAGACAATTCCACTTCTTGCACCCTTTTTTTAAGGGTTCAATAATAAGAACCTTTAGGGTTCTAAATGGAACCTTTGGGTTCATTCATTATCATTTGTTTTGTCCTTTCCGGATTTAATATTTTATATTATTGACAAACATCAAGACCCCAAAAAATGTATTTATGAATGCATGTGAATGATCACAAAACTCAAGATTATATTATTTTATGTAGTTAATCAATATCACACGATATCACAGTGCCATTTCAGTTTTTCTACTCCAAAAATCACCATAATTAAAATGTGATATTAAGTTACTACAACAGTTTAATGAACAATCATTTAATACAACTACAAAATGTTGCAGAATAATGCAATTTATGAATGAATAATAGCCTATAAAGAACTTTTGTGCCAAAAGGGTTCTTTCTTGTCATTATAGAACCTTTTTTCAGCATAAAAGGTTTTTTGGAGTTGAGTAAAGAACCCTATGCTTCATATATAGAACCCCAATGAACCCTTTTTCTAAGAGTGTGTTATACAATAATGCAAACAAGTCCTTATCGTAAAATCTTCCCAATAAATGTATAATAGTGTAATTTGCCTTATAACAAACACTTTATTAAAATAAATTAATCAATATTTTATCTTGTGCAGCTCTATGTTTTACGAAATAATTAACATACATAAGTGGTTCAATAATTGGTTCAAACACACTCATTTATCTATCATCAGGAGAAAAGAAAAGTAAAAGGATCTTGATGATTTGATGTGCACATATTTCTCTGGATTTCACTGGTGTAATCGTGGATTTAATTGTCTCTTTTCCAGCAGGCTCTGGTGTCACATTCGGAGGTCACGTCTTCTCCCGTCAGCGAGACAGCAGGTATGTGCATCCCATTGTCTGCACAGGAAAATAAAACAGCATCATGTGGATCCCCTTTCTTTCCAGCACACCTCCTGCGCCAGAGCTGAACTCAATCCCACAACAGTGTGTTCACTCCCCCCAAACACACACGCCTCCGCTGGGGATCAACACACCACTGCAACCAGCATACTCAAATGCCCTAACGCATACATTACACAAAGAAAGGTTTACTATGTTACCATGGTTACATATAAACAATTTATTCAAATTAATGGTCACTCTTTATATTAGGTTTCTTTAATGTACTTACACTGAACCTCCCCCTAAACCCAAACTAGGCCCTGTTTACACCTGTGTTTTGGCCGATCGGATCACAAGTTGACGATGTTAAATACAGGTGTAAACGGGGTCTAAAACTTTTTAAGCTCGTCCACTTCAACCACTTCTTTTGAAATGTATTTGTCCGCATTGGTTTTGTAGTGTAGACGATCATGTGATCAAATGTGTTCAAACGGCCACAAAAGACTTTATACCTACTGATTAATGCGTAAACATCATGGGTAGAGCACTAGCCAGACGGGATTTAAACTTTGTCGGCTGGAGATCCAAGTTTGGTTGGAAGGAGAAAAAAGTACCAAGCACAATGCTCTCTCACCATTCCTGATTTCTATCACACACTCACAGCATTGGGCTGGTCTTGCGGCTGTCAGAGCAGAAACTAAAGCTGATGCTCTCTGTGTTTTTCCGTTATCTCTGGTCATGTTCATAAGCAAATTGCACAAGCTTATTTTGTCCATTAGATTTAAAGAGCCCCTATCATGGATTTTTGAAAATGACTGTTCATGTAGTGTGGAATATAGCTCTAAGGGAATGAAAACATCCTGCAAAGATTTATATCTGAAAGTGCAGCGTATATAAAGTTATTGTCTTTCAAAAGTGAGAGTCCACTCTGAGTCTATGAAATGAATTGTTTTTGAAACGAGTCATTAGCTGTTTCATCGTGACGTAGATACAAAACATAAGCTCATTGGCTGCTCCCAACAACTGCGCACGCAGACTTGAAGTGACGTCTAGAACACATTCAAATACTTCAGCTGAATAGCGTCGTGTCGAGAAGACGCTGTGTTCTACATTGCAAAGACAGTTCAGCCACTTGTTTTCATTGCCCAGGGACAAGTATGTGAAGAATCAGCGGTGAGAGTTCATATTTGCAACGATACCACAACAGTATAGCCCGAACCTTGTGTTCTTATCATTTTAATGACGAATCATTCAAAAACATAAATGAATTCAAATGTGGATTTGCAAGCCGGTTGTTCCCGAGGGAGGGCTCAGTATCCAGTGTATATGGATCAGGTTCGTCCTCCTCCGAATCACAATCTGTAAGTATTATTAATAATGTTTGCTGTTATGTTTTCTGTAGCATGCACAATTGTGTTGTGTGTGTTGTGTACACTCCGTGCAGCTTCTAATCGGGGTAAAGTTAGTTTTGTTTTTGATATTCACCAGAAATTCATTGTAAAATGGCAATTACCTCCTAAACGACTTAGCCAAATATGACATCGCTCTATATAATAAGCACTGCCCCTCAAAAGCCCCCGCAATGTGAGTTTCGCCGGGAAAGCACGCTCTTGACGGAGACGCGAGTAAGGGACCGTGTGGAAAGTGCACTTTTTCTGACTCGTTTGTTCAAACACTATATACAATTTTCAACACTTGACAAGCTATAATCCTTGTTATGGGCGTTCCGTTGCCGACAATCTCTGCATACGGTTAACCAATAACAACTGACTGGGTCATTTGACCAATCGCCGCAGATTCACGTCACTCAAAGGTGGTGTTTGGGAAAATGAATCATCGAACGAATCATTTGGGAGTCGTTGAGCAAATCAGGTCAAAATAAATGCATATTATAAGACAAATAAAGTGTTTTTCATCCTTGCATGCACGTTAAACTGTTTTTGAGAACTCCCAAAACAAAAATAGGAACATTTCAAATGCTATGATAGGGGCTCTTTAAAGATATGAAAAGCTCATACACTTACTCGCCCATAGACCCTCCCCTCAAAGAAATCAGGACAGAAATGGATGAAAGTGGACAAAAGAGACACATTAAAACACCAGGTGTAAACAGGCATGTGTCTTCCTCGTCTACTTGTGATCCGATCGACCAAAACACATCTTAATACTATGGGCCCTGTTTTAACGATCTGAAACGCAAGTATCAAGCACGAAGCGCAAGTGACTTGGTGGCCGGCTCTTGGGCGCTGTTGCTATTTTATCGGCGGGATAAATGACTCTTGCGCCCAACGCAAGTTTAAAAGGGGTCGGTCTGAAATGGCTTCATTATTCATTGGTGTGGTATGGGCGTAACGTGAAATAAACCAATCAGAGAGTCATCCAACATACCCTTTAAGAGCAGGTGCGCATGTTGCATGGCGGATTGCCATTATATTAGTGGATTTACCGCCTTTATTTTTTAGGAGCGTTTAACAGCCGAGGAGACCGACGTTCTTGTCAGGGCAGTGAAAGACACAGAAGTGACGTTGAATGGGGATGGGAGTTTTTTTTTTCAAGTTCTTGACGAACAAACTAATTTGTCAGATGTTCTTATATACCAACGCATTCTCATCCTTTAACGTCATATAGAACGCCATATGACAAAACGGCGCTATACTACGCACATGGCACCCGTTATCGTTAATATAACACGTGCTGTGATGGGTAGGTTTAGGTGTGGGGTAGGGTAGGGTAGTCTCATATTACGCTAAACGATTTATGACGACTTGGGTTCGCGTGTTATATTAACGATAAAGGGTGCCATGTGCATAGTATAGCGCCGTTTTGTCATATAGCGTTCTATGTGACGCTGAAGGATGAGAATGGGCTGTATATACATATGTGTCTTGCCACTATTGGGCAAACAGGTCTGATGCGTCATTACTACAATAAGCTTGAACAATTTGGATAAATGTGTAAACTAGATTTAGGCCTAAATTTTTTGACATCTTCATGGACACCACAATGATTTCCCTCATGTGTTAATAAATTTCCTTGTTATAATGTATGTTTTTCAAAAATAAAAACTGCTGCATCTGTGTTGAGAGAATCAAAGTGTATGCGCGGCGTTGTGCACCAGCTACACTATGGCCAAGCACGCGCGCTTAAAATACTGTAGCATTATGAACAACACGCAATGTGCCACTGACTTTAGACCAGGTTTTCTCTGGTCAGTGGCAGAATATTTTCTGGAATTGCAAAATAGCACAAGTTAATGTTTGCGCCGAAACACACCTTTTTGCGCCGACCTGCCCAGGGAGTGCAAGTTCATTCCCAAGCCTAGTTTACCGACGTGTGTCTGTAGAGGGAAAAGCCCGCTTTGCGTGGGTGAAAAATAGGAATGATACATGCGTCAGTGTACAAAGTCATTAGCGCCGGTTGCAAGATAGTGCCCCAGGTGTAAACAGGGCCTTAACCCATGTAGATACCCAACCCAGTCTCATCCCAAGACGTCATATAACTGACGTTTTGGGACGTCTTTTGACCATACGTCAATATTCGCCTTTTTAGGGCCCCCTTAAACGTCGGTAGATGAGGTTATGGGATCCTAACTCTACCCCAGACCTAAACCTAACCCTAAACCTAACCCGTCACCTAACTGACGTTAAAGGTAAAGCGTCAGTTGTATGACGGCCCGGGATCGCCATCTACCGACGTTTAAGGGGGCCCTAAAAAGGCGGATATTGACGTATGGTCAAAATACGTCCCAAAACGTCAGTTATATGACTTTTTGGGATGAGACTGTGTTAAGATATCTTATATTACCCAGTAATTTCTAATGTAAGTATACTGTAAGATGAAGTGCAACCCAAAACACATTTTCTGCTATTGAGGTGGGATACGGGTAAGGTTGGGGACAGGTGTGGTGGTCTGATTAGGTATAAGGGTGGGTTAAGGGGTAAGGGTAGAATTGTTGGTCTAATTTGAACATCACGTTTGTCGCTGTGAGGAAGAAGCGAGCACATTTCTCACGGCTGGTGTTGTAGTCATCTTCTCCTTAGCCTTGAGATTAGCTGCTTCCTGACATAGAGCCACAGAGGAAAGAGCCAGCAACGGTCACACTCACAACTCACCACAGTGCTGCAACGCCACAAGCCATACATCCGCACACACACACTGCTTCTGAGCTGTCATGATGAGAGCCGACCCGTAGCAGGACGCAGGGTTGTGTGTGCTTGCAGACATCACGCTCAGAGCACAAAACATACTCTACTTAGGGGTGTTTGTACCGTTTAAGTGTTCAGTAGGATGAAGGGGATCTGACACATATCATGTGGCTTTACAGTCGAAGAGCTGGGGCAGTTGATGTTGCTATGCTTTTGTGATTTTTTTATTTTTTTATTTGATTTGTTCAGTTTGATTGGAACGTTTAGTTATGAAATAGCATGGCTTAGAGTAGATGTCTGCAAATGGTGGGTTGTTACCTGATCGAGTCAGATGAGAACAGGGCTAAATACATATAATATAATGCAACTAATCATAGATCATGCGTACTTAAGACAACTTTAAAAGGAATAAATAAAAGGGAGTTGGAAAAGCTTCATATCTTTTGTTGTTGACGTCCATTATAATCTTTTGGCACAAATGTATTTGTCAATACACATGACACCGTAGAGAGACATCTCCTCATCTTTGAAAAACAAAAAAAAAAAAATGCAGGAAATACAAAAATTATGTATCTATCTTTAATCTCCTAAATGGGACTATGAGGCATGAAGATTAATCTATTATAAACATAGACATTTTAATTTGAAAAGCTCTATACAAATACATTTTCACCTGTTATGATGACACCCTTCTCACCTCTGGTTATTTTGTTGTGGAATCTTCAGATTCTGTCATATCAATTAATACATTAAAATAATGAATTAAATAATTAAATCAATATATTTATAATAATTGGTTACACTTTAGATCAGGGTCCAATTCTCACTATAAACTCCGACTTTTGCCTCATAAACCCCCAATTACTGCTTATTAGTTAGTAAGGTTGTTAAATTTAGGTTTTGTGTTGGATTAGAGATTAATATGTGCTTTATGAGTACTAATAAACAGACAAGATCCTAGTAATATGAATGCTAATAAGCAACTAGTTAAAAGTGAGAATTGGACCCTAATCTAAAATGTTACTAAATAATTTTTAGTCAATTTAGTAATAAAACTGTTAATGCATGCATGAAGTGACTACACTCTAAAAAATGCTGGGTTGTTTTAACCCAATTTTGGGTAAAATATGGACAAACCCAGCCTTTGGGTTAATTTTTTTACTTACATTTTTAACCCAACGTTTGGGTTTGTCTGTATTTTACCCAAAATTGGGTTAAAACAACCCAGCATTTTTTAGAGTGACAAATTGCAAAAAATGTATTGACTAGTTCAATAATTTTAAATAACTGAAATCGTATTCACTGGTTGACTAAACAGATCTTGCTATAAACTCACGCCGCTGGTTCAACAAATGTTATCCAACCCAACTGGATGACTCAAAAAGATTTCCATTTGTTACCACAACTGGTGCAACAAGTAAAATAATTTAATTGGAATCATTTTCAACAACATCTTTTATATACAACTAAATTATAGTTTATATCGCACACATATGGTTTCCACAAAAATGAAGCAGCACAACTGTTTTCAACACTGATAATGATAAGAAATGTTTCCTGATCACAAATCATTACACTAAAATGATTTCTAAAAGATCATGTGACACTGAAGACTTTGCTTATAAATTACATTTTACAATATATTCAGCGCAGTCTCATCCCAAGAAGTCATATAACTGACGTCTTGGGATGTCTTTTGACCATACACGTCAACATCCGCCTTTTTAGGGTACCCTTAAACGTCGGTTAGATGACGTTATCGGATCCTAACCCTACCCCAGACCTAAACCTACCCCGTCACCTGACCGACGTCAAAGGTAAAGCGTCAGTTGTATGAGAGCCCGGGATAGTCATGTAACTGACGTTTAAGGGTACCCTAAAAAGGCGGATGCTGACGTACAGTATGGTCAAAAGACGTCCCAAGACGTCAGTTATATGACTTCTTGGGATGAGACTGTGTTAATATATTCAAATAGAAACCATTTATGTAAAATTGTAATAACGCTTCACAATATTTTACTACAAATAGTTTTTGATCAATGACTTACTTTCGAGTCATTAGAGTATTAGCAAAGTCTCCTTGATATCTATGAACACTTTATTTTGATGCTCCCCTACTGACTATGAGTAACTTTAAATGTACATGTAGTTGCAAAGATACTTATATGTATTAGAATGTCTAAAGTGGACCATCAAAATAAAGTGAAATGATCAAACTATATCAATTTTTAAAAGCTAAACAGGTTTTATAATATATTTCTAGAGCATTATCTCTTATGTAGCGAACAGCCTGAAACAAAGAAGTAGACATGAAACTTTGATCATCAGCTGTAATATCCGGGCTTCCTATATTTCACCAAGAAACATGGACACACACACAGGCGCTCCATTAGCGAGCGCAGGCCCAGCCCAGGTCATTTGTGTGAGAGGGGCAGTGGGCATAAAGAACGGGGAGTGAAGTGAAGTGGATCGGCACCCGGTGCTCTCTTACAGTTCTGCCATTACAAGCCATTACAAGTGACCTCTGACCCTTATCCGCCCTCAGATGAAACAGCAAGTCTGGTCTTGCTCCGCTCGTTCAGGAGGAAAATAAAAGACGGGAGGGGGAGAGTAAGTGACCCATTCTTCAGACATGTCCCAAACCCACAGACGCACAGCTCCAGGGCTCTCCCATGGCTATGCAGATGCGAGAGAATCCAAAAAAAATGAATTTTAATCACCAGAAATCTCCAATTACCGCACAGCAACCTGCCACGAATCTGTCTCCTCGGGACGCGTTCCAGAAATGACGCTTCAGCGAGGCCTCGGCACACTCCTCTCCACGGCACACGCCACCCTCGTGCACCCATCCTGACAGCAGACGTATCTATAGTGGATGTCTCCTAATTACGAGACGTCTCCTTTCCTTCCCCACTGGCCTGAAGGAGCCAGACGCACGCGTTCTGATCCGGGATTGGTCCGCAATCACATGGCGCAGGGTTACCGTACTGTCCACGGCGGATGCATGGAGTTTGTGTTAATTAACATGGGGCTGTGCTGTGGGAAATAACCTTAGATGAGACTTGGTTGTCAGATTCCTTCAGCCATGCACACGGTTCATCTTCCTCAAGAGCCATTATTAGAATACAAAGACTGATTCAAAAGATCAGTTATCAAATGGAAAAGTGTGTTAGATATGCATATGTTCCTGTATTAAAATAAAGTGGTACCATAGGTTTTGTTGGAATTCTCATTTAGATTTTAATAGTTTTTGTGGTTACAATTTATTTTGATGGTCCAACTAAGTACCTTTGCAACTAGATGTCAACTAACTCTCATTGTTCAGGTCAGGGTTAGGTGTTAGGGCTTTGAGTTAGTAGAATAAGTCGACATGTAGTTGCAAAGTTACTTATAGTCAGTAGAATGTATGTTGGGGAAACATTACCATAAAGTGTTAGCAGATATTAAGCACACAGTCAACTAATACTCTAAAGGCGGGCATACACTGTGCGATGTCTGTGCGATTTCAGCAAGGTACCTACTCACACTGAACGAGTAAATCGCATGCGATGCAAAGCCAAAGTTCAGGATTTATGTGCTCACACTGTACGGTCCGATCGTCGAGCTGCGACTTCACTGCTCACAGTATACGTGTAATATCTGCGATAACCCCCTGGATTGCGCCTATTTACGTGTATGTATCCAGAGATATTGTCAAAACAAGAATCTGCTATCAGTATCAAGATGATTTAGTATTTTCAATTTATGCATTTAATTATTATTATTATTAGGGGAGGCCTATAGGCTAATTTTACTATTAAATTGATCCGCTATTATAATTAATTTGCCACGCAATATTTTCACAGCACATAACCAACGTGCTGTGACTGTGAGGATAATAAAATATTAATCTTATTCCTCATTAAAAATTGTCTAAAACATTTAGGTCGATTAC
The DNA here is from genome assembly GCF_016745375.1 of Pimephales promelas. Next base: position 379,957 of record NW_024121399.1, on the reverse strand, counting down.
AATGAATTATATATAAAATAACTATTGACAGTCTATAATATGTCCGAACATTGCCATTATTAATCATCAATGAAAATTAAAAACAGGTTTATTTCAAAAACATTGTTTGACAAAATAATAAAAGAGGTGTTACATATCAGGTGGCTTGAAGACGGTGGGTAATATTATCCATTTTGCAACACCAACTGGAGGTAAGCAACAGTAATTTGTAGCTCGTTTTTATTTTAATTTTATTTTTGCTGCAGATGAAATGGTTAAACTTCTGTTTTCGCGCAGGTGCAGTGAGGGAAAAAAACACTGAGTTTAGGGCAATCGGTTCGTAGCTTTGCTTCAACTGTGCGATATAGTCACGAGGAGCGACCAAAATTTCTGACATGCCAGAAATTCATCCGACCATCCGATTGTCGATTGTGAGAGGTTAATCGCCTCTCGTTTCTCCCTGTACACTGCACGAACACTGCACGACAAACGACGCACGACAAAGCTGAAAATCGGTCCGACACGAAAATGAGTCGCACGAGTCAGAATTCGGCTCAAAATCGGACGAAAATCGCACAGTGTATGCCCGCCTTAAGGTGAGTTAGCTGACATGTAGTTGCAAATTTACTTATAGTTAGAAGCAGTGGCGGATTTAGGCCCCGTCCACACTACTGTGTTTTCATTTAAAAAAGGAGACCTTTTGCTACGTTTGCACCTCCCGTCCAGACTAAAACGGAAAAAACAAAGACCTAAAACGGAGAAGTTTAGAAATGCTGCAGCTCCGTTTTGCGTTTTGAATCTCCGGAGAACGTTTTAGTGAAGATGGGACAAAACGGAAGACTTTAGAAACGATGATGCAGAGGCTCACTCTTGGCTTCTATTATTGGGTGTCATCAGTCATGACTTGTCCTTCCTTGATTCGTCAGCCACCCATCACATGACCCATCCCCAGAGGAAAAGTCAATTCGTTTCCTGTTTACACCGGCACACTCATGAGCAGTGTTGGTGAATGGTCACGTGATCCGCATTTTCAGTCGTTTTAATGTGGACGGAGATCAATTCTAATACGCAAACAAAATGCTGGTGTGGACGGAGATCGTATTCGTTTTAGTTCTCCGTTTTTAAACGAAAACGCAGTAGTGTGGACGGGGCTTAAGACTCTTTGGTGCCCCTGGGCACTGACACCTAGTTTACGTCCACATTAATCCGGATACATTTGAAAACGGGGTTTTCGTTTAAAAACGCTCTCCGTCCACACTAGAGTTTACAGGCGTTTTCCGACGTTTCAGTGTGGATGAGAAACTTCTAAATTCACTTTACTGCGCATGCGTGAAACTTCACAAAAGCTAACTGAGATTATACAGATGGGAAAATAAATAATAATGTTATCGCACAATAACAGGATAATTTTATTTAGCAAAATATCTCACCATCACTGATTCGTCCAGGTCGCATTCAGTCACCATATGTTTGGTCTAAAACGCAACTGCTCTCCTGTTTTTAATGTGAGTAGGCTACATTATCTGTCATCTTTGCAGTACTGTGCTATGAAGAATAGCACATATTAAGTAACATAGAAAGTAACATATTTTAGCAACAGTGTACAAATGAATAACACATAACGGGCAAAATACCAATAAACATGAATATCTATTGGTACTACATGGATCACATGACTAAACTTACGTCATCATTTTGAAATACCTCCGGTTTCACTGTCCACACTACAACGTGAAAAAACGGGGTTTTCAAATTTATCCACTTTGGAGAGCGTTTTCCAAACGATATGTTTTTTTTTTACTTAAAACGGCGTCTCAGTGTGGACGGAAGGCCAAAACGGAGAGAAAAATATACGTTGTCAAACAAAAACGTATTAGTGTGGACATGGCCCTAGTGGATGGGCATTGAAATGAAACGCTCACTACAACGCTCAGTAGTGTGAATCTGGCGGTAAATCAAGCTTCCAAAAAAATAAAATAAAAATGATAATAATGATAAACTTTCAACAAAACATTCAGGGAATTTAGAACATTCTGATGAAAGAGTATTTATAGACCTAGGCCTATGAATGAATCGCTTGTTTTAAAAGAGAAAATAATATTTACTTGGTGTGTTCAGGGGAGAAATGAGAAAACGTTTGAGAAAACGTAAATATTTTACTGTTCGTGAATTGGTTTGCATTAATTTTTACGATTTTTTTTCTCAAAATTGTGCTACTTTTAGAAAAAAAGCAGATAAATACCATCATTAATATATGACAACATTTGTTTTTACATTACATTGTTTGATCAAAAAAGTGAACTGATTTTCTACTAATTTGACTTTATACAAGATTCAACACATTTTTTAAAGTTGAAATTACTTAAACATCCACAATGATTGTTCTTAAAAAAATGTCAGCAACTTTTTAAAAGTCTATACCATGAAACCTGACCCTCAGTGGAGCATAAGCAGATCGTAGATTGTATGATTTCATACGATTTCCCCATCAAAGCATAAAATAGTTGTGACGAATGTGTTTGTTCAATACTATCTCACGACCAATTCGTTTGAATTCGACGAATGATTAAAAAGTTTCTAATTCGTACGACCTCACTCGTACGAATTTGTACGATTTGTCTAAACCCACGTGATGGTTAGATTTAGGGGCGGGGTAAGGGGTAGGTCATTCGTATGAATTCATACGAGCTGGCCAATTCATAAAATATGTACGATTTAGCAAAATCTTACTAATTCGTACGAGTGATGTTGTATGAATTGTTACGATTTAGCCGCTTTTTAATCATTCGTCAAATTCGTACGACTTGGTCGTGAGTTGGTTGGTTTAACACAGTCTCATCCCAAGAAGTCATATAACTGACGTCTTTTGACCATACGTCAACATCCGCCTTTTTAGGGTACCCTTAAACGTCGGTTACATGATGATCCCGGGCCGTCATACAACTGACGTTTTACCTTTAACGTCGGTTAGGTGACGGGGTACAGTAGGTTCAGGTCTGGGGTAGGGTTAGGATCCGATAACGTCATCTGGCGTTTAAGGGTACCCTAAAAAGGTGGATGTTGACGTATGGTTGGTTTGTTATATACTGAAACCTTTTGTAATAACGTGTGGCGTTTATAATTAACTTGTGTTTATCATTAATATGCTTCTATGCTAGGATGTAAACTTTTGCTAGTGCTGACAGACTTTATTTTTAAGAAGGAACAACATTTGACATACAAAATGGGTTTGAACTCATACGTTACAATTAATCATTGTCAAATAAATACTCTCCGTGTTCTAGCTTTTGGCGCTAACGAGAATGCGCTCAGCATCTCAAACTTCAAAACATCGACACAAATCCCTTCCCCAAATCCTCCAGTCAAAAGCAGAGAGCAAAATTCCTTTCTTCCCAGTAGCTTTGATATCCTTAGCACTGGAGCCATGCTAATATTCAAATGTAAATATTAAACAAGGCAAAACAGAGATCCATGCAAAGGCCTTTTGTTCGGAGGCACTGAGAAAGCAGTCACCCTGAAACAATAGGTCAAATTAGCATGCAGCAGCCCCGGAGCACAGGGACGAATCCTGCTGGGACGAGGGGTGGGGGGTCACCGCCGAAGATCCGTCTCAGGCGGTATGTCATGCCCATTCCCCTTATTCCTCACTTAGAGCACCTATCCAAGAAGATAAGATTAATGTAGGAAATACCTGGTGATCTGACAAATGATGACAGCAGATAATTACCCATGAGCCCTTCGAGAGAGGCAACTGAGAGGCCCATCCCCTACACGGTTATCTAGTCTCTCTGTTCGGATAGGAAGCAGATTTTTCCCCTTAACTTAAAGTACACTCTTATTATAAAGTCAAGAACGGCTGCTCAGCTGAAAGAAGATACGTTGTGAAAGCGGAAAATCAAACGAATGCAAAAAAAAATGCGAAGGTAGAGAGATTAAAAAAAGGCGAGTGAAAAGAAAAGAAATGACGTCAACACCATTACCACATTGGGAATATCGAGAAACCAGCTAAAACCTCAAAAGAAATATCCCTCAAAGTGATCTGCCCTTAAAACAATCATGATTATTCTGCATTGAGGCATAATTGCGGTGCCTGTGATTTGCCATTAAAAACATTTCAATGCAATTCAGAAAATATCTCAAGGACACTGTGAGGTAATGCCTTTGGTTTTCCATCTAGCTTTGAGGTGGCAGATGCAATTATAAAGACACACACACACACACTCAACCCCCACCCATCATCACAACCTGCATAAACAGAGACGACAACTTGAGATTAATGAAAGGGCCCGATTTAATTGTCAGGCATCAAGATCAAGCTGAACTTAACCAGAAAATACACGAAAGGTTATCTGGCTTTTGAAAGGTTTCTAATTGGTTATGACCAGTATATAATTAGAAACCCCGATCAGTGAAAAGGGCACGCTTCATGATCTTTGGAGAATAACAAAAATATAAAATCAATAGAGACTGGACATTAAAAGATTATACTTTGAGGAAAAGACTGACGTACTGCTGTGCTTTGTGACACACAATCCAAAAGACCGCCAGGTTTACTAAAAGCCGTCTATTGTGTGAGGTACGTTTAACACGTCACTTCGGTCTAACAGAAAAAAAGAATCATATTGTATATACATCATATCAGTTGACGTAATGGACGTTTGTTATTGCAGCAGTTGCCATTTCACGAAAGAGTCCCGCCACATGCAGCTCCGTTTGATATGCTTAGAGCGCACGGCATCGCTCCAACACTGTCAAAATATCAGCGAAATAAATTCACAAGGGCACTGAAGGTCAGAGTTTTGTACATTTCACACCTGTTTTTCCCCCCTTCAGATTTCTCTTAGCCTGACACAGGAGCGTATTTCTGGCCAACTCTCCTGAGTTTGAATTGAAGTCCGGCTCAAGATAAGCTGACAGCACCCTTGCTCTGTTGGCTTGAGGAAGGAGAACTTTTGGCAGCCCTGCGGCCCTGTTCGCATCAGCTTAATGGGAAAGAATTTCAAAAGCATGTATCAAATGGAATCAGAACGGTGCAGGTGTGACCCTGTACATCGTTATACACATATTTGGGCTCATGGCTGCATAATAGTACTGTGATGATGTCAGATGGTAATTCCGAGTAACTTGATGTAGCATGCATACACTGTAAAAAAAAATTGTTGGTTTAACTTAAAAAAGTAAGTAGCCTGGTTGCCTTATAATTTTAAGTTCATTGAAATTGAAAAAGTGAGTTAATACAATGAAGGACAATGATTTAATCATCAGAAACTCAAAATTATATTTTATCTGAACTAACCTTGTGAAAAATTTTAGTGTGAAATTACAGTATATTCCAGGTTAATAATTGCATGACTTTCACAGTATTTACACAGTAGGACTTCTCGTGTAACTGCACTCTTGGAATATCATACTGTATTTCTACAGTGAATGTACTATAAAGGTAATATGGCATGAATATATTATGCTGTGGAGTTTCTTGATTCTTGTTAGTTTTATCTGTGCTGCTGAACTTATGGTTCACTTTAAGCAGTTTGTGTTGGTTGTTTATTTTGTGATGTTTAGAATTTATCTTTTTTTATGATTATTATTTGTTGAGTCTCATCATTGTTGTTGAGTATTGACATCTGTGCATAATTAGGTGATGAAAGATCAAAAAAAATCTTGTGTTGCAAGATGAAGTTAAACCTTTCTTAGATTTAATAGACACCTTTAATAGATACGCATTCAGATACATCTCAGCAGCTATTGTGAAATATCCTACAAACAATTATGAATTTGAAATTAGATATTGGTAAATCTTGATGCTGAAATAATGCAAATGAAAGTATAGTTTGACTGACTTAAAAGCAGCCATTTACAGAAAGAGAGAGTTACGGCATGCACAGAGATAAAAAGGCTATGTATAACACTGTAAAAAAAGATTGATGGTTTAACTTAAAAAAGTAAGTAACCTGGTTGCCTTAAAATTTTAACTTCATTGACCTGGAAAAAGTGAGTTAATACAATAAAGGAGAATGAGTTAATCATCAGAAACTCAAAATGATATGTTATCTGAACTAAATAAATTATTTAAGTTGATTTGACAAAAGAAAAAAAAATGTTGTGATTACTACACTGTAAAAAAATATTGTTGGTTTAGCTTAAAAAAGTAAGTAACCTGGTTGCCTTAAAATTTGAACTTCATTGACCTGGACAAAGTGAGTTAATACAATGAAGGAGATTAATTTAATCATCAGAAACTCAAAATAATAAGTTATCTAAACTAAATAAATTATAAATAAAGTTGATTTGACAAAAGAAAATATGTTGTGATAACAAATCTTGAAAATATTTTTTTTAGAGTGCAAGACGTCAACTAACCGACGCTTTTGACCATACGTCAACATCCGACGTTTTAGGGTACCCTTTAACGTCAGTTAGATGACGCTATCTAATCCTAAACCTATCCCAGACCTAAACCTACCCGCGTTAAAAGGTAAAGCGTCAATTGGATGATGCCCCAGGATCGTCATCTAACTGACGTTAAAGGGTACCCTAAAACGTCGGATGTTGACGTATGGTCAAAAGCGGCAGTTGTATGACGTCAGTTGTATGGCGCTGCTATGTATGGACTCATCTAACTCTGGGGGATACAGTGAATAAGTCCCAACAATTTGCCGTATTCCTTTAAGAAATGCTTTCATTTGTCACACTTCTGACTTGGCTAGATCAGAAATTTGATTAGGAATATACCAGATCCAAGAGCCCAAGCAAAACGAACATTGATCACCATTATGATGACTTCAAAACAATTACAGCATTGAACAATATAATTTCTTACAGTGGCGTGGTTAAAGACAACGTTAGAATGTAAATGCACAGTAAAAAATGCTGTGATGATGTCAGCATCAATTTGCTGTTAATTACCAGTGATTCATAAGAAAATTACCCATCATGCATTAATTTCATTGTAAATTTCTGACTACAGCCATTTATTGTAAAATACTAATGACGTGTCCAGTGTGGCCAGCATCAGTCATAGTGCACCAGTTCAAATATGATGACTGAGATGAGACATTTTCAGTCAATAACTACTTACATTTCAGTCTGTTCCTCACACAAACCTATCACATGGCTTCAAAAGACTTGGAATGTAGTGTGTGTGTGTGTGTGTGTGTCATATAGATCAAATTGTTTGGTTCTTTTGAGGTCATCTCATCTCATAATCTACTGTTCAAAGATATTTTCTCTGGTGTTGCATAAAAGAAGGCTTGGTTAGTAAATAATGAGTGGATTTGCATTTTGGGGTGAACTTTTCCTTTAACAGGCTAGTCATTCCAACAGACACATCATACTACGCCATTTTGAAGTGAATTAAAAGAAACAAATGAGCGCACTGTTTATAAGGGAGGTGCTTTGATACCTCAGCATAACTCACTCAGTGACTCCCTTACTTTCCAGCCGTCAGCACCGCTTTGAAGTGAACTTCAGGATGAAATACAGCAAATGAGCCGGCACAGGTATCACCATCTCCACATCAGAGGGATAAACACTCATGAGTTACACGGCCTCGCCAACCAACGGGCCCTTATTTGGGCAACAGTGGAGCCGGCTCCCTGTGTAGGAGCCTCAGAATGAGGAGAACTGTGTGTTTAACACCACACCACTGAATCATACATGCCGGGCGTCACTGGGCGAACAACCCGCGCCTCTAACTTTGTCCTTTCACCACTCCTGTTTGGCTCATAGCGCAGAGCTGTGGCTTTGGCTCGTTGAAAAGAAGCCATGAGAAATGTAATAGGACACGGTGGACACAGCATCACTTATTTCACTGTTTACAGGAGGGTGAATGAAAACTATCCTTCTGACGCGCTCGAATCTTAAGCTCATTAAGCTCTCCGACGCAACACGGGTGGGAGGCGGATGTTCATTAGGATGTGATTAATTGCGGTGTCAGCGATTTGGCACAGACGCAAAAAGACGCCCGCGTTTAGACCGCGAAGGTGTGGATAGATCTCGCAGACAACGACAACGCATGCGAAAACGACCTCGTTCCGACATTGACTTTGTCGAGCTGCCATCAACCCCTCCATAACGTCGCAGACAGCACAATTAGCCATTCATTTATTCAAGTGCACAAAGAGCATTTTCACATGCACAGCCAAATCGAATTTAAAGTGTTGAGGCACTCGCCGCCTTTTTCCGCCGTTTACTTTAAAGTGTAGTAGCTAATGATATGTGTGTGTGAGAAAGAGGGTGATAGGTGGAGGCTGTGTGCACATTCTCCTGCTGTGCTGTGAACCTGCTCGCTAAAACGGGAAAAATGGTGCGTCCTCACTGCTGACACAACACGACACGGGCCTTACTGGAGTCCACCATCACCCCACGCAGCTTCAAGACACACCCGGGCCTGCGGAACAACTGAGCACTGAGATTCGTGCATCCTGGACATTTTAAGGTCTGGTCTGGGATGTTTTTGTGCTTGTGTTTTCGTCTGAAGCACAGAGTCAGCTTCAGATAGGATATTCCTTGAGAAAAATCGTAAGAAAAAAGAGAGGAAGTTTAATAACTTGCAAGGTGGTGTAAATTAATTAGTGGTGGCACGGTAATTAGGATGTGTGGAGAGATGGAAATGAAATGGAGGCTTCCCTACTGCTTTGTTGAACATCCCAGCCTGTCAAACCTCGAAGAGCCTGTGAGACATCTGCAGTTCACAGAATATTGGCACTGGACATGTGAGAAACACACACACACACACACACACACACACGTTTTCACTATCTTTGTGGGAACTCTCCATAGGCGTAATGGTTTTTATACTGTAGAAACAAATACACACTATATATATATATATACATTTCAATTACACTAAGCCAATTTACAATAGGCTTGCCTTGGATATGAAAACAGGTGCTCATATTTTTACATTGTAAAATTTGTCCTTTTTTTAAAGGAGGTTAGGTTGGGTCAGTGTGGGAAACAGTGCCATGCCCATATGTGTACGTGTGTCCTGTAGTGACTTACTACTAATATATTTGCAAGACACAGAAGTTAGTGAAATGATCTGATGTAAAGCAAAAGAACTTTGACTTTTAAAATATATATTTCAACATAAGGTTATTTGCATATGGCCATTCATTAAAGGTGCCATGTGTAAGAATTGAGGTTAAAATATCCAAAGAAAGAGCTACAAAAAAGAATGACAAGAAATAAGGTTGATGATGTCATTAAAAAAAATGACAAGTTATAGTGCTGCAGAGATATTATTAGCATGCTAAATTACTAGCCCCGGCCCGGCAGGTGTCATAGTACCAGTTTCGGCCATGGGAGGCGGTATGCGAGCGGGCAACATAACCACCAGCTAAACTGCAATAAATGAATAACGTATATATAACGAATATAAGTGTTGGTTAAATGTATTTACGTAAATCAGATGAGAAGCATATCAAAAGTATTGTGAGCATTGCATTGTGAAAGACAATTACTTTATATGAAAGGTATTTCTTTGATGACTGATAACTGATTGCTAAAATGTATATATATATATATATATATATATATATGGTTCGGTTATTGGTAAAATATATGTTTATGTGTCATGGTTTTGTAATATTTTTTCCATTATGATGTGTGATTTACTAACTCTATTCAAATTATTAATCACTTAAATTCTAAACTTATTTTAAAAAGAAATGATGCAGTGCTATATAGACCCGAGATGGGAAAATATGATTTGATCAAAGTTCAGTATTATAGTAGTAATGTATCTTGAAATAAAATATTAATGAAATCATTCCAAATAAAAAAAGAGTACTTTTCAAATGTTATTGGTGGAAAAGTCACGTTAAAAACAATACATTATGTATCTGTTTTATTCAGATTTAAATACAGAAATGGTAGGCCTGCTTTGATTGAATAATGCCCGCACCTGTGGTGTATAGTTTCATGATCTGAAATGAAAATAGTTAATTAGAGATGAATAAAACATGGCTTGACTATCAGTAGCACAGGCCAGGGGATCAAGTGCTCGGCTAAAGGATCTTCAGATCAATGTTATTGCGATGCACTCAAGTTACTGGAACACAAGCGACAGGAAATGATGATCATTAATATGAAAACGACTGTTTTACTCTGTGGGAAACACTGATGTACTGAACAGGAAGCACATTCAGTGATAGGCCTGCTGTAGACTCGATAAGACTTGATAGGCCAATCATTTTTTTTTACTATCCTATATATATATATATGTATATATCATATATATATATATATATATATCATATACACAATTATGATTGGCATTTTATTATTTACATATAGCATTTTTTCCCCTGTTGTTCGTGACCCTACATGAAGAGGCCTCTGGCCCATTTTTGGTTTGCGGCCCATCAGTTGGGAACCCCTGATTTACTATGATGATAATAGTCACGTTTTATCTAGAACTGAACATCAAAATCTCTTGTTCGTTTTCCAGCCTAAAACAGCAAAAAGTGCAATAAATAGTGAACACATCCCCCCAAAAAATATCAATAAATCATTTTAATGGGATTCACCCATCATGCACCATTTTTGTTGCTGCAGATCCTTGTGTTGCGCTCTGGGCTTTGGGTGCGCTCTAAATGTGGAAAACACTACAAAGAAGCACAGGGAATAAAAACTACAGAAACGAGGTCATGTTCCTGGATTAGACACACAATGCAAAGGAGGAGAAACTGCTAAACGAATGTTTTTGCATTTTAGATGAATTGTCCTTTGAGACATAATTCAAATGTGAATTTTAAGAAATTAGGACAAAGCGCCTCATTATCCTCAACAAGAAGAATGAGAATAGCTTATCTCCTCAGTGGAAAGGGAAAAAAACAAATAGGCTGAATGGGTTCAAAGGCACCTTTTTGAGATCACGCTACTGTAAGAATTCACAAATATTTATAAATATATAAATTATTTGTTACATCACAATGTCACATAAGCCATTCTTTTTTTAAACAACTTAAAAAGGGTTACTTCACCTCTGGAAGGATGAATGAGTATTTAAAATGGGTCATTCATGTAGAAGAAAAGTGAAATTATTTTTGAATGTGGAGCTTTCTAGACTGAGAAAAGCCAGAAAATGTATTTTTGGCTTATGTGGATGAAAGACAACAACTCTCAGAATGCACTTGCTTCGCTGCCCTAGGAGGCCACGTCTACCGGTAAATGAGCGCAGTAGCTAAACAACAAGTCTAGGCTACTAGTAACTGTATGTTCACACCGCCACCGGCGAGAGCGTCAAAGTGGCCGGAAGTCATTCATTTTCATTGAGAGCCTGCGGCTACGTTTCGGACGGCGAGAGCGGCGAGCAGAGTTGAAATCAGTTCAACTTTATGGTAATAAGCTATGACGCGGTTCGGCGGCAACCAATCGGAATGTAGAAGTGCTCCGTTTGAGAGAATCCCAGAGAACGCACTCCTGTAAACTTTGGTTCCGGCCACATTAGTTCCCAAGCAAAATAGAGGAGGTTGATAATTTGAATTTGATAAGAGGGCGCGCAACATTATTTATAGGCAAGATTTTCGTGCTAGAACACTTTTTTTTTTTTTAGCGAGAATGCAAATTATAATAGCACTTAACCATGAACACACAAGCCACACCACACACGTATGGATTTTAATTTGTTTATTTCGTTAGCACTATAATTTTAAAGTTATTTCCATCGATCAATTTTCTGCAAAAATAACGACTGACATGCTTGTTTGCTTTGTGGACCCAATACCGTTTTTTCCCCCCCACGCATTCGATCAGAGCATCAGAGCATCCACAAATCTTTCCACGGCGTCGTTAACAGAGCGGCAAGAGCGAATTTTGCCGGTGTGAACGTACGGTTAGTCTCTGTGTTGAGTCTGCCCGAAAATGTGTTTCGAGATCGCACAAAATGTCCGGGATTCAGCTTTTGCGTTCTACAGTCGCCATTCATCATGTTTACTGTGGCGAGCGGGACGAGTGAGGGCCGCGGGAGAATGACGCGAGGCCGGTGGCGTGATTACCGATGAGCGACACCTGTGAGACGCACTGGTCTCGTATCTCTCTCGTGCTCATGTAAACACTGCATTCAGATTCACTAATCAGAATGAATTCAGTTAGATTTAAACAAAAGCTGTGCATGTAAACTATGAATGGCGACTGCAGAAAGCAAAATCTGAATCCCGCACATCGACGGCCGGACATGTCCGGGAAAAAGAGCATGGTAACCCCGACTACTCAGCTTTCTCCACAGAACAAGAGCCTGCTAACTTAGCTTCCAAAAACGATGGTCTTTAGCCTCTGGACAAAAAATCTAAAATGTGTTTAATGTCACTATTTGTAATTTTGTACTATTTTTGTATAATATCAGTCTTTAAATGCAATATATTTAAAGTATACCTAAAATATAGCCTACTTGCAATAGTTCCACATTAGCACAGTCAAATATGCTTTGGTATATCTTTAGTTCGACGGACCTCAGGACTATTTCCAGGATGACTAAAGTTCATTAAGTACAACATTAGTTGTTCCAATTTTAGCAGACTTTAAGTATACCAAATATATTAATTACATGAATATTTCAATGTAGTATACTTAGCATTAAATAAATGTATTTCAAATACATTTTAGTATATTTATTTTTCACTAGGGTAAGGAGTTATTTGTAGCTGAAATTAGTTTATTTCAGAAACGTAAAGGAGTCAGGTTGATTATTCAGTAACTTTAAAGGGATAGTTCACCCAAAAATGGAAGCGATGTCATCTTATACATTAGTTGGCGGTAATACTCCTATAAGCAGTGAGCAGCTAGTAACAAGAAGTAGTAAGAACGTCCTCTTCTCAGTTCTCGCGCATGCGTCGTGGAAATCTCTTGAACTCTCGTCTCAGGCCCACAAGGAAGAAAAGGAATAGTCAAATAAAGTCGTTATTTTTGTTTTGTTTTTCCCCGTCAAAAAGTATTCTCGTTGCTTGATAAACTT